>APFE031449929.1:41303-73693 GCA_000404065.3 Pinus taeda | reverse complement strand
CTAGAAAAATGACTAAGCTCTCCTGTGGCCCCTTGTGGAAAGAAAACAACAAGTGGGATATTGTTGGGTTGTGTTATATTCTTTCCACGACTACCCAGAGTAGTGAACTAGGGGGTTAGAGGGGGGGCGGAGCCCCCCCTTTGTTGCACCGATTACGCAGCGGGGGGGGGGTAGCCCCCCTCTAGGAGGTCCGGGGTAGCGCCCTGGGAAATTTGTTTTTGGACCCTATGTTAGGTTGGGTGAACCTACCTATGGTTTTCGGTCCATGGTTTTGGACGCGATAGTTTTCAGTCCATGGTATTGGATGCTTCGGCATGTATAAATATGTATTTTAACATTGAAAGGAACATACTAAAAAATCAAGATAGTAGTCTCGGTTTTGGGATCCAGGGGAAAATCTTTGTGCTTATGTGTTTTATGTGTTATGCTCTCGCATTTTTATTTTTCCTGTGATTTAGAAATTCGTATGCAGGTAATTTCTGCACAGGGTTAAAACCTACATTTAGGTTATCATTCCTTCCTTTTTTCATAAGGAATGTGAGCTCGTGTTACACTACCAAATATATGGAAGTGGTTGACATATCACTTAATGTTATTCCATGCTTCTTTTAGTATTATATTTCTTAAATTATTCCATGCTTCTTTTAGTAACACCATTTTGTTGTGGTGTATATGGAAAATTATGTTGCATTTGAATACCATGTGTAGTGAATTAAGTTATGAATTTATTGTTGACATATTCACCTCCATTATATGTTCTTAACCTTTGTAGTTAATTTCCAAATTGTTTTTCTACAAGTGCCTTGTAGGCCAAGAACAAGTCAAAAACTTTGCTCTTCAATTTTAAGAAATAGACCCAAGTGTGTCAGGAGAAGTCATCAATGAAAGTTAAGAAATACTTGAACCTAGAGAAGGAAGGATAAGAAAGTAGACCACATAAATCAATGTGAACAAGCTACAAAGGGGCTAAGGCATGCCAAGAGGCACATTTTTCAAAATTGTCCTAATGATGTTAGTCGAGAACACAATTTATGCAAACATCATCTCTACAAGAAATGAGGGGAAGATTAGTCGCCATATTTTGATTACATAATTGTTGCATTGAATGATAATATAAATGAACAAATCACTAATGCCAAATTTTTCACAAGTTATCACAAGGAGAAATAAAAACTAAGGGAAAAGATGATGACCCAAAGTTGTCAAACATGTACAACAAGGTAATATCATTGATTATTCTAGTGGCAAGGACATTCTTAGGATATTTTAAATCGTTAATCACAACTTGGTTACATGAAAAGTATTCTATTTTTCCTTCACCTAAATGAGTGATCAAATATATAGATAGAATGTTGCAGGAAAGGCTTGGAACACATAATACATCATTGAAATGAGCATTATCTACTTGGTTTTTTCTAGACCCTACAACACTAGGAGATATATCATCACCAAGAAATAGTTATTTGGTGTTACAATCATTAAGAGCAGAATAATTGGCTCTATCTTTAGCCATATGACAATATTATCCAAAACCAATAAGTCATTCATAAGAAGAAGTATATGTTGCATTGAAGAAGAAACTAGAAGATAAAGTGCATGTCCATGAGAAGAAATCTTAGAAGAAGAACCAAGGCTAATGTTGTGCTTCTTCGTTCTCACTTCCAAGGCCTCCACCTTTTCAAAGAATTTGTACTCTAGATGATCATGTTTTCCACAATAGTTTCAATGTATGTTAGTATTCTTACTCTTTGATTTTGGTCCTTTTTCATCATTAGGAGTAGATGTTGATTGAGAGGGTTTGGAACTCTTATTTTTCTTGCTTGTTGTGAGGATGTTACTTCTTTGGATGCATTTTTTTATCTGTTTGTTGGGCCAATAAGTCCTTTTGATATGTACCTATAGTTCTAATCACTCCAATATGTAAGAGCTTGTGTTTTTCCCTAATTAGAGAGTCACAAAAGGATTCAAGAGAAGCTTTTTGATAGACATCTCCTAAAGCTTCTCTAATCACATAAAATATAGATATAAAAATAGAATATGTAAAACCAATCCCTGAATGAATAATATATATGCAACATTCTTCATTTCAAGTAACATGATAGTATTTAAGCAAATGTCTAAGTGTTTTAAACTTAGATAAGTAATATTTAATGCAATATAAATCATTAGAACTTAAAGTAATGACCTAATTTTCAAGTTGATTAGATCTAATAATTTTAGGTTCACCAAATATCTTTTGTAACTTTTCCCAAGCTTCATTTAGAGATTTTATTCCTTAAATATGAAATCCCAGATCAAGAGAATTGGGCATTATGATTAATCCATAGGCTCTATCATTCCTCTTATCGCATTTGGATTTCTCATCAAGATCAATGGTAGTTTTATACAGTGATGTGCGGTTTGACGGTAGGTTCTCTTGGGCGAAGCCCAGGAGACCGAGGTTCAAATCTCACGGAGTACAGTGACCTGTTATGGTGGCGGCTAGAGGGGTGGACTCCCCAAACCATCTGAGTCTGCTCTTGCTAAAATCATAGGATCTTAGTATACCCGACTTACAGGTGGTTGGATATACTCTTGGTGTTTTAGGCCAAATATGAGGTTTGATCCCGGGTCTCTCTTGGATTAGACTTGATAGTTACTGTTTCACCATGTGGTTAAAAAAAAAGATCAATGGTAGTTTTTTCGTCTCAAGTTAATTCAATACAATACTTTACTTCTTAGTACATCCTTCATGTGGGATTTCCATGAGAAGTAATTTTTACTAGTAATTAGATGTTTACTTGGAGTGGACATATTAAAATAAGTAGATAATGTGGCTTCAAAAGTTGAAACTAATTGTCAAAATAGAAAGATATCTTAAAAGTAATATGTTTAAAATAAAAAACGAACTAAAAACAGACTTCAGATGTGAAGGTTATTCCCTTTTTGAAAAAAGGCATTAACTGTAGCAAAGAGCCACGTGTTAAGTAAAAGTTAACCCATGTGGTGATGGATGTTGAAACAAAAGAAAAATCCCATGATAGCTTTGCCTATAAGCTCACTTTTACAAATAAATTACTTTACGAAGTTACCAACTTTCATAAAACAAGTATGAATCACTTTTCCAATAAATTTAATTTATAAATCAAATTAGTTGCATGCAAAAAATTGCAAAAAAAAAAAAAAACTCAAAAATGATTAAAGTTATTTTACAAAGATTCACTTTTATAAGAGAAATGGAATTAAATTATTGTAGTGACTATAACCACCCTCCAAAATTTTGCCTATGCTTCGATTTTGGAGCCTCCCTTCTGATCTACAACATCTCACCTTGCACTCATCCAGGTATTCATGCTTCAAATGAGACTTATATTTTCATTTTCTCTTGTGCTTGCTCACTTAGATGATTCTTCTAAGTCACATGTTGATCTCCCAACTTGGTCTCACAGCAGTTATGGACTCGCCTCCAGAAACTACACAATCCTATAGGGTAAGTAGCCTTGATGATAGGAATTTACAGTCCTCACTAGAATTCAAACTTGAACTCAAAAATTACGCAGTCACTATCCAACCCTCACCAAGCTCACAAACTTTGCAATGCACACTAAGCCAGAAAGTTTCCTAGTTCTCCATGGAGTCTTTCCTGGAAGTGTGCATGGAAATTTCTCCCCCATAAAACAAAGAAAACTAAAGGGAAAAAATCATTCATTGGAAGTATGGATCTATTATTAGTTTCTCGAAGATGGCACATTGCTATTTTTATAAGTTTCTGCCAAGTGTCACTTTTGTCCTTGATCTCAGGCATGCACATCATAAAACCTCATCTGCTCAAATCTAGTTAATGAAAGCCTCTAGAGATCATTTGAGCATGCAATCTTGGAGCTATAGAATTCCCTCATAGATCAAGGAACCTTCATTGGGGTCATCGTTGCTTTTCCGAGTGAGTTTTGATTTTATCGCCTTTTCTATTGGTTTTTATCGTTTCACATGTGTGAGTGTTATTTTTATTTTTTCTCTTCATGCTTGTTGGTTTTTCTACTTGTTTTAGCTTGTAGACGTGTTGTTTCAATTTATCACTTTCTTTTCACAAGTGTCGTATCAATTTTCCTATTTTTGTAATTATATTCGTCCTTGCAGTGACTCTACTCACATACTTGATTTTCCTTTTGTTTGATCATTTTATGCACCTCATCTATCATGATTCAATCACACTTAGTTAGATTTGCACTCAAGCTTGCACCATCACTTAGATATGCTTGTTTTTCACGCTTCCACTAGGGAAATTTATACTTCACTTGGTTGGATTTTCCCTTGCCCAGCTGGGCACTGCACAATCCAAGTCTCAAGCCACAAGATTGGCCTCTGGAAGTGCAGAGTGTGTAGTACAAATTTTCCCCAATTGCGCAATGCACAGTTCCAAGGGTCATCCTATTACCTTGGCCATTGAGACTACACAATGTGCACTCTCCCAGCCTCTGCCTAGGCTAGGACTGTGCATTGTGTAGTCCCAAGCCTCAAGCTTCAACCTTGGATGCTAATACTACGTAGTGCATAGTTCCCATAGGCATCCATCCACTATTGCCAATGAAAATTGTGTAATCCTTCCCATGAGATGCCTCGTTTGTTGCTTGATCATGCCTTAAAAGTTTATTTGTTGAAGCCAATGTTTTCTTGCCATGAGTATCCTTTTTGTCCCACAAGTACCACACTTGTGAATCACTTATCTCTATAAGTCATTGTTACCATGGCACCAAAGAGAGCTGCTTCAAGGGAGACGATTGAAAGCAGTACTACGGAAGAAGTTGAGAAAGTTCTAGTTAACTTACCAATATATTTGGACACTCAACTATTTATAGAAAAGGATTCAACACTAACATGACAGTAACCAGCAACAGTAGTAGAAGGCAACAATCTAGTACAAGATCAAGGAAAGTGAAAGGTTGCTGACATAATAGAGGGAGAAAAAAGTTGTAGAGTGAAAGCGTATTCAATCCTTATGAAAGCAACTTTGGCAGAGGAAGCAGAGGAAACAGAGAGTAGACCAGAGGAAGAGAGAAAAACAGAGCTTGTAGAAAGAAGAAATAAGGGAAGAACGAGAACAAAGGAGGAAAGAACATGAGGAGAACTAGAAGTAGGATGAAGAAGAAAGGAAAGGTGCAATATCAGGAGAAACAACATCGATTCAAGTTGAAGAGTAAGGATAGAACCAACCAGTAGAAAAGGGGGAGAGCGAACATATGCAGGATCTAGAGCTTGCTCAGCAGATTGATGACTCGATTGAATTTGCGGACATGGAGTTGGAATCATAACTGTAGGATGAAGATGTTGACCTAATGCCCAATTCACCACAGGTCACGTTCAATATCCATCACCTCCAGTCATAGAGTTAGGCCCGAGCAAGGAAGGGGTCATTATTCCTCTTAATGATGGCCCGATAATGGATATGTACAATCTATCATATAATGAACCTTAGAAGAGGATTATACAAGTACGGAGAGAGAATTTTATGGATGGTCATGCATCTCCTTCATTCATTAGAGAGAGTGTGATAGTGGCAGACACCAATAGGAATCCAAATTCCATTTCCAAAGCCAACTTGGCCTTCACGGAGGCAGCAAGATCAAACACTCAGTATTTAACAACCAAGAGGAAGCAATTGATACTGAATCTATAGGTTTCCCAACAAGAGATAGAAAAGCTCTATGGATTAGCGCAGAATGTAGCTACCGCATAGGTCTAGTGAGGGGAATGAGAGAAACGATACTTGGTGAGGTATCAACACTTGAAGAGACCATGTGGGACCTCTATGAGGAGCTCATGACCATACATAAGGCAATTTTCTACTTGCATAGCTTGCATCAATAGAGCAAGGAATTTTTCAAGACTCTTAGGAATGTACAAACTACCATCACCGCTGTGTAATAATGGATAATGTGATACAAAGGGGCACTAATTACTTTGGTAAAGAATATTAAGTCTTAGGAAGAGATGGAGAAAGAAAGAGTTCAAATGTTGATTTAGAATAACAAGAAGCTCACCTCATTCATTAGAAACACTCAAGCCTCATATGTACAATTTTACATCAATTTGGATTTCACAGTGAGAACCCACGAGATCCCATCATTCAGTTGACTCACCGAAGCTAAACGCAAAAACCAAGTCAGGAAGGAGACTAAAGAGTACTTGGAGCAACTGAGACAAGTTTCCACTAAGGAGATTTAGAGTTGAACAGAAAAAACATGTAGAACTACATCGGTGGTCTTGTCTAGATCATGACCATGTTTCTTCTGCTCGAAAAAGAATTTCAGACTGGTTCCAAATCATTATACATGGATTCTATGGAGGCTAGAGCCTACTTCCATCGTGACACCATCATGCAATTTGGGAATTTTATCGCATAGTACCAATATTGGCATCGATACATGACCTAGACGCATCAAGTGGAATTTTCTGAGCTAGAGTGTTCCCAAACTCAAGCATCATAGTGTCTTGTGCAGTTAGACTGTCAAGTTGTCTCTACCCTATTTTTTCCTATATGGGTATGAGTGTAAAATTAATATTATTTGTAATTATGTCGTAAGTGAAATTCCAAGTGCCAATATTGGAATATGAAGAGACATCATGTAATGTAATGTGTCATTTTGTAACGAAGTTGAAGAATCATGAGGGTAGTCCAATGCTCACAAAGGGGAGTTGAATATTTTCCCCCTCTTGTTATAAATAAAACCTCTTAACTCGTGTAACAAGCTTTTGGGAGACAATATTCTGGGTAGGCTTAGGCTTAGAAAGCGCTTGGGAGTATTGTGAAGAGCTTTGGCCTCTCCTTAGCATAAAGCGAGTATACTTATTTGGAGGACCAGGTGTTCTTGACTGTAATGTTCCACTATTGAGGCTAGTGGTCATTAATGGTGTATGTATGGATGTTTTTGGTGCACTAAGATGTCTTTTTACAGGCAATCTCAATTCCTACATTAATTGACAACCTGAGGTAAGTCTTTTTATCTCAAGAGTGTCATTACAATATATGCAGTGAATCTAGAGGTTATCTAATGATGAATCATTGAAATCACTAATAACTAACTCTTCAATTCAATCCAAACAATTCTAAAAGGACCTAGTTATGGAATAAATAACTCTTAGCACACTCTGCAATTCTATTCAACTTGTTCTGAAATCAAATGAAACTAAATAAAATTAAGAATAACACTTGGAATGTTCAAATAAACTTAAAGCTAACTCACTCAATCAAGAAATAGAAATATGATTATTAAACAATATTGTTGATCTATAGCAAGCCAAATCAAACAACAATCTCAATTGAATAGCAATTGAATAGTGAATAGTGATTGAACGGCAAATGGCAATTGAACATCAAGCACACATATAACAATAAAGGATTTCTAAATAGAAAATGATCTGTATTGCAACCTATAAAAATTAATTAGAATTATCTCTAGGATTTATGATAACATCAATAAAAATGAACAACAATCCACAATTGGCACTAATTCACTCATTTCAGTCAATGCATTGCTTAACTATGTCACACAGCTTAACTCAGAATCTAATGGAACAACAGTATGAATCAATCATCACAAATATTTACAATCAATGGAATAACCAATGTCTGAATGTTAATCAACTAGCAAAGACTAAATAGAAATATTATAACACAAGGAAGCAGTAGAACTTCTCATGACCGGGCCCAGAGTCACCAGAAGCCTCCGCTTAAAAAGAACTTAGAATATAAATATGTATCAAATGCAGCCTTTCTTCATTAATGCAAGTAACAACTTACAGCCACTGAGATAATAGTGTTATATGTCTTCAAAAAGAATAATTACAGATTATCAAAGTATGAACTCTTTCCATTTTCCTTTTGGCCCTATATATAACATAAAAGAGTAACAAGATAAAAGTGAATCCTCAAGATCAGGGGATCCTGAGGATTTCACAACACATAATCTAATTGTGTCATAAAATAGCATCATTCAGTCTGATCTCCCATTACCTTATCTTCCAAAGATGTTGTAGTTTCCCTTTTACAGCCTCATGCTTCTCTGTCAATTGTGTTGAAAATAGCAACAAGAAACGCTAAAAATAGAAATGCTAAAAATAACATTCCTAGAGATAACATTTTAGGATATTCCAATTTTAATTTTTCCTTGAATTAAAATTGAGAATTAAAATTCGAATTTGGTCTCACTAGCTGCTTGAAAAATAATTAATTAATTCATCCTAAGTTAATTAGTTGGAGAAATTCAAACATGAAGTCTTTGTGAAGTCATGCAATAGTGATTCCTTAAATTAAGGAATTTATCCCTTAATTAAGGAGATAAGGATGAGTTATAATTGAGTTGTAATTAGTTAGCTCAGTTATCTAAGTTGTGTCCAGTTAAATTAGTTCCAAATAGTTTGAGGACCAAATTGTGAGTTCAGTTAGTTAATGCATGCCTACATGAAACTAGTGTACTCCAGATAACTGAATATTATCTCATAAATAACTCATCCATGTCAATTTAGACAAAGGCCCAGTTGAGATTAAATGCAGGGACATTATACTATCAGTTGGAGGAATTTTCCTATAAAGGATACTCATCCATGCAGAAGGAATAAGGTTCCTTGAGGATTGCACAATTTTATAGGGTATGAGATCAGTGTGAGTGATCAGTGTTACACTTGGTAATAGTAGGATCAACCAGGAGAAACAGCACAAGGAAATAGGAGGCTTGGAGGGCTAAGGAGAAGGTTTCTAAGAAGCCTTGTTTACCTGTGAGTATCCAAGAGGATTGTACTAAGAGCTGGCTAGTTGTGAGAGATAAGGCTTTGTGTAACCTTGATTTATTTCCACCTTGTATGATAATACAGATAGCGAGGCTTTTAGCTGAGGCTTTCCCTGGAGTATTCTTCTGTGTTTCATGTGTATTGATTCTTCTTCTCTGTTATATGTGTTTTGCTTGATCTTTCTCAAATCTATTAAGCTTCTGCAAGTTTGATTATAGAAGTATATTAAGTATTTTGCTTTAGTACATTGCATAATCAGTTTAATCTACAATGAGAATTTCTACATGGTATCAGGGCTAGCTGATCTACAGAGAAATTTCTATAAATTGAACGACTTTTGCCCAGTCTGCATCTTTTACACACAAGGATAGAGAAAAATTAGTTTCTTGTGCTAGATTTGCCTACTTTTTCACCAAATGCTTTCATCCAACTTTAGTCGCTATTTTCCTTATTTTAATCCATAAACAGAGATAATCACATAAGGATGAATGTTAAGTAACGATGTTTACGAAGAGAAAACATACCGTTTTCCTGACCCAACATACTCCCCAACTTACCTTGTTGCATGTCCACATGCAATTGAGTAGTTTAGGTGCAACTGAGTCAGGGAATAAGTAGGATATACCTCCTCCTTGTAATTCCTAAAAATGGCTAGAAGTTTCAATTGTTGAGGCTTTACCACATTGCGTCGACCGTCACAAGTAATGTATCTTTGGAGGATGACCGCCAATTATTGCCATGACTTATTTAACGCCGAAGGATGAATTCCTTTCCCTGTTCGTACCAGTCGCTTGCTCGGATCCTAAAATACTTCAATTCCACTATATAAAAGGACATGTTTATCTATCCATTTCACCCCCTCTACCGAAAGTCCAATGACTTCGACTAGGACCACTTTAGAAACCGTCATACTTCTACCTTTCACCACTGTGCTACCATTTTGCAGATTCTGTAGAAATTCCCACATTAGCTCCTCATGAAATCCCTACAATCTATTTAAATACTGCAGCTAGCCAGCGTGCTCAAGAATTGCGTGAGCTTGATCTAATACCATAAGCATTGGAGCACTGGACGATCACTCTGAATAGCTCTTCTGCCCATGGCTACTACACCTGTGGCAGGTTCACCTATATGCAATTGTGTTTTACTTTAGTAATTCAGAATAACAATTGAGTATGTTACAAAAATTAATAGAGAAATGACGATGTTTGGAATATTACTATCATATTTAGTTAATTCATCTATCCCATCAGCCATAATTAACACAGGATCATGAGTTCGCATGCGCCATAATGGTTGTTTTTCTTTGTCCAATCGGAAATACCTGCTAATTATTACACATTCATATTCATCATACAATTTGTACTCAGGAGTTAATTTGAATAATTGTCACACAGTTATCCATAACTGTGACACATGTTGTGCATACACAGGCCATCCCCCCTCTGATGAGAAAAGGGCATCCATGTCCTTTCAGCACATGAAAAGAAAGCAAATACATTGATGCTAAATAAATACTGGCAATCAATCTCAAAAAACATAGCACGCAAATCGGTAAAGAAATTAAAGAAATATCCATCATTGGATGTGAATTGGCTTAATCAAATAAAAACAACAATTTTAATTCATTATGTCAAAGATCTTCACCATGAGAAGTATTAATAACGTCAGCATAATCAGTGGTATATGTTAATTAACTGTCATTAAATGATTGGACATATGGAATGTAATGAATATAGATATAAGTCACCATGCAATTCTGCTTGTGAGAGTGTTTCTCAACTGGAAATTATCTTTAGAAACAAATCCATAGGTGATAAGAGCTAAAGGACATATGGCAATATAAGGTGATACTCCAATACCACAATCAGAGCCACTGCTGCCAGCAGGGATTCATAGCCTCGACAAGGTTGCTTTTTAACCCCCGAAAATGAGTTAGAGTCTTCCTTACAGTTAATTCTTCTTTTCTTTTCATAAAGAGATAGCTATGCTGGCATGGTGACCAAATAACCATAGTGCCATTCACTAGGGTGTAACAAAGTGATCAGGTTGGCTCGTGATGGGACCCCCTGTTCTTCTAACATTTTTAACTATCATGAAGGTCATTACCTTGGTTTGGTGGCCAAATTGGAATGTCACCTATTACATACTTATGATCATAGTAGGCTGGCTTGAAATGAGACTCCCTATCCTCTTTAAGGCAATGTTTTGAGCATTTTCATATTTCACTATTTCCATTTTTCTTTTGTAGTTCTTATTGTAAAAGGAGGGAGGCTCATTTTCTCCTTAAGAGTTATGGATGGTGTAAGAAGTAAAAAAATGCCAATTAATTTTTTATACTCTTATCCCCTTATCATCATATCAATGAGTTTTATCCACTTGAAAGTATAAACATAAGCTAGCATGGATTAAGAATAATGAATCATTTTATGATGTATCCAAAAGAAAAGATGTTCAGGCAATCATTCTAAAGATACACCGTATTAGCTTCTGAATAAAGATAACCATCAAAAGGCTTTATAAGTCATAATGGTATTATTATTACCATTTTTCCATAGAAGAGGCATAAATCAATTCAAATGGGGTTTATTTGCGATACAAAAGAAAAAGAGAAAATTGCATAATGATAAAAAAAAATGAAAAAACTTCACAATTTATCCTATTAAAAGGTGTTGTTCAATCGATTGAATGGCAAGTGTTCAATTGTTTGAACAACAAAATAAAAAAAAAAAAAAAATGTGTTGTTCAATCGATTGAATGGCAGTCGTTTAATTGTTCGAACAGGGAAATTAAAAAGGAACAAAATGTGTTGTTCAATCAATTGAATGGTAGTCGTTCAATTGTTTGAACAATGAAATAAAAAATAAAAACAAAATGTGTTGTTTAATCAATTGAACAACAGTCATTCAATTGTTTGAACAGCGAAATCAAAATAAAAACAAAATGTGTTGTTCAATCAATTAAACAACAATCATTAAATTGTTTGAACAACGAAATCAAAATAAAAACAAAATGTGTTGTTCAATCAATTGAATGGCAGTCATTCAATTGTTTGAACAATGAAAACAAAACTAAAAACAAAATGTGATGTTCAATCAATTGAAAGGCAACGTTCACTTGTTTGAACAGAAAAATCAAAATAGAAATAAAATGTGTTGTTCAATAAATTGAACAGCAAGTGTTCAATTGTTTGAACAACGAAATAGAAAAGAAACAAGAATGTTGTTCAATCAATTGAACAACAGTCATTCAGTTGTTTGAACAGTGAAATCAAAAAGAAACAAGAGTCGTGTTCAATCAATTGAACGACAGTCGTTCAATTGTTTGAACAGGGAAATAACAAAGAAACAAGAAAATTCATATTTACATGGTAATGCTTAGTCTCAATAAAAAAGAATATATACATTATTTACAATTTCTAAAGCAATTTCAACTTTTTAAAAGAAAATTTTTTGGGTCATCATTCCCTACAGCTAAAATTTGCATGGAGGGGTCCTTGCATACCTGCTCGTAGAAAGACTCCTTGGTAAGCGGTTGGTGATAGAGGTGCACTCGGTGCCCATTTACCTTGAAAGAATGGTCGAATCCATTGATGGTATTCAAGGTAAGAGTACCATTACTATGCACTTATTGAATCTCGTAAGGGCCGAGCCATCTTGTTTGCAACTTTCCTGGGAAATCCTGGAATCTGGAATCGTACAAGAGTGTCGAATCCCCTTTTTGAAATGTTTTCTTCTTGATAAGGCTATCATGCCATTTCGCCCTTTGCTACTAAATTATTGCAGTCCATTGCAAAGCAAGCAGTCGAGCCTCATCTAGTTCATTGATCTACTAAAGTCGCTTGGTTTGGTCTTGTAAAATCCAACCCCACTTCCTTGCCCGTTCTTAGAGTCTTTATTTTGAATTCGATTAAAAAAATCGGTTCCTTACTGAGAGTATCAAGTAGTATTCCTCCAATTCATACGATAGGCCCACAAGGCCTCTGGAAGTCTAGCATCCCAATCGTGCCGGTATGTTGAGACTGTCTTGGTTAGAATCACTTTTATAACCTTTTCGATGCTTTCAACCTGTCCGTTCGCCTGGGGGTGATACAGAGAAGTGATCCTGTGCGTAATATGATGGTTTCTAAGAGTGGCAGTAATATTGTGCCTTTTGAATTGCTTTCCCCCATCTGTGATCACTTCTCATGGTAATCCATACCACACAGATAGCCCAAAAAGGAAGTTAATCACTGCTTCCTCTATGGTTCTTGGTAAATCTATTATTTCCACCCATTTTGTCACATAATCCGTGGTGACCAGTATGTAGGCCCTCTAATTAGATGGTGGATGGAATGGAGCCACAAAGTCCAATGCCCAACACTTGAAGGGCTCTATGACTAGTTGGGGTTGTAGATGCATTTCATCAAATTGGCTAGGTTGGCCCAACCTTTGGCCAATATCGCAGGCCTGGGCATATTTCTTAGCATCCTTAAAAAGAGTGGGTCAATAATAACCCATCTATAATACCTTATGTCCTGTCCTTCGGTTTGTAAAATGTACTCCACAGGGCTCGTCATGGCAAGCCTTCATAATGTCATGGATATCATCCTCACGGATACATCTACGTATACACATGTCGGCCCCTGTATGAAAAAGGTATATGTCTATTAAAGAGAATCGGGCGCTATGTTGAACGATCAGTTTTCTTTCTCTTGTCGTAAAATGTTTAGGTAGCTTTCCTACTACTAGATAATTTTCCACATTTGTGTACCATGGCATCTTGACTACCATGGAAAATAGGTGTTCATCCAAAAATTAGTCATCTACTGCCAGTGGATCATTCACCTTCAGGATTCGAGATAGAAAATCAGCAACTCGGTTTTCCTTCCCCAGACAATCGTTAATAGTAATGTCAAATTCCTGCAAAAGAAATATCCATTGTGTTACTCAACCATTTGTGATAGTTTTATTAGCTAGATACCGAATGGCAGAGTGATTAGTGTACAAAAGGACTTGGTAGCCAGTTATATAGTGTCTAAATTTGTTTATTGCATAAATAACAACTAAGAATTCTTTTTTTGTCACTGTATAATTAAATTCTGCAGAAGTGAGATTTTTGCTAATATAATATATAGTATAAGGTTTCTTGTCCTCCTCCTAGCCAAGGAGAGCGCCTATATCTACATCTAATGCATCCGTGGATATGTGGAAAGGCAGCTCCTAGTTTGGTCCACGTAATACCGGTGATGTCAAGACTAGTTTCTTTAAACCTGCAAAGGTTGTCCCAGACTTGTCAGACCAACTAAAATCAACATTTCCAGTTAGAGCATATAAGGGTGCATCAATCTATGATTTTTTTTTAATAAACCTACGATAATAACCTACATAACCCAAGAAGTTATGTACCTCTGTCTAAGTGCAGGTGGTAGGAAGTAAAAGAATTACCTGTATTTTTGTTGGATCTACCTGTATTCCTGTTGTAGAGATATAATGACCCAGGATCACGCCCTCGCTCATCATCATGTGACACTTGACATTGCTTGAACATAACCTGGTAGCAATGGATCATTCTAAGACCTTTTCTAGCATTTGAAATGCTTAATCGAAGTCATCCCCATATGGAGTAAAGTCATACATATATACCTCAAGTCCTTCATTTATTAAATTAGCAAAGATGTTGAGTACAACTCTCTGGAATGTGGTTGGAGCATTACACAAGCCAAATGGAAATACCCTGTATGCGAATGTGCCCCAGTGACAGCTGAAGGTTGTTTTATCCTGGTGTTCAAGGGCAATCTGAATTTGATTGTAGCCACTAAAACCATCTAAAAAGGAAAAGAATTTCTTCCCTACCAACGTATCGAGGACCTGATCGATGAATGGGAGGGGGAAGTGATCTTTCTATGTTGCCTTGTTCCATTCTCGGTAGTCTACATAGATATGCCACTTCCCATTTTTATTAGGGATGTCAACCAATGGAGAGACCCATTTACTATTCAAGATAGTATAAATGAAGTTTACATCTAGCAACTTCTGTAATTCCTATTTCACAATGTCTTTGAGGTGTGGATTCAAACTCAGTTGAGGCTGCGAGATGGGTCGAGCATCCTTCTCTGTATAGATGTGGTGTGTACATAGGTGGGTCTATTCCTTTCATATCAAGATAATCCTAGGAAAAAGCCCCTTTATATTTCTGCAAGACCTAGATAAGCTTCTATTGTTGTTTGCTATCCAGACTATCATTAATATTTAGAACTTTACCTGGTTCAATCTCAATGGGTTTGTTGTTATGAACAATAGTCGTCTGAATGTGCTAGTCATTTGTATCCTTCAAAGGATCTTCCATGGCCTCATTATCAAGGATTTATTTTAACATCTGAACTGTACAATGCTCACATTAGCTGGCTGATTTACAAAATTATTGATAACATCATCCTCAATCCTCTCTTTAAATTTCAGTGCCTCTACTACTATGAGTGGTGAACAAATGCTCTCTTCTAGGCACGCTAGTGGCTACTTACATATTTTTACAATGGGAAAACACAGCCTGGCAGGAGGATATAACACAAGATTTTTTACAACATCCCCCTTTGCAATAGTCATGATGCCTTCTCGGCAGCCAATATATGCATCAACTGTTGCTAGCCAAGGTCACCCCAAAATCATAGGATGCCCATCCAACCGAGTCCTTGGGTTTATAACCATAAAATCTATTGGATATTCCCATGAGTCGATAGAAACTATGATAACTTATAAAGTCCCTTCTGGTCTCACCACTGATCGGTTAACAATTTCTAATAAAGTGGTGGTTGGTTCTAGGGTTGTAATACCAAGTTCTTGACAAGTTTATGTTGTTAATATATTAATGGCGACTTGTAGATCAACTAGTGTATTTGGAAAAGAGTGGCCATATATATGAACTATCACTATGGGGTTTCAAGGATCTTCATACTTTATTGGGGTTTCTCCTCCCAAGAGTAAATCGGATAAGGTTCCTACAACATGGATAGTGGGTGAGATTTTTGCCTTCCTCACAGGCTTCTTTACACATATTTATTTTATTGTTTTGGCATAGATGGGAATGCCTTAAATGACCTGGAGGAGAGGAATCTTAATACACAAATTTTTTAGTTCCCATACAAGATTGCAATCAGGGTAGGCGATAGGTTTGGGTATCAAGGAATTTAGACTTCTGTGATCCATAACATTTTTTAGAGAATTTTCGGCGAAATCACATAATTAATCATTTGTCGACGCATTTCGAACCAACTAGTGTGGTTCATCATCAGGACAAGTTGAAGAAACAGATCCAGTTTAGCATGTTAAATAGTCTAAGAAGAGACTCCAACGGCTAAAAAGACTAACAGCTACTTTTTGACTCAAGGACCCCAGTCAAATTCCATTAATTAATTTAATATTAATATTCTTCTTATTATTATCAATATTCTTCATATTTACTATTATATTTATGGAGCTACGTTAAACTAGGTATCATTAATCTTTCAGGGAACAGAGGAGAAGTGACTATAAGTTTTTCAAGGTCATCATGCAGATCTATCTCTTCCCCTTGCTTTGATTCAATATTAATTATAGGTGGTGGAATATGTATAGGTGGAGTTACAATTTCAATTGAAGGTTGCTCCCTGATTTCCTCAGGGGTGATGATACACCCTAACCTCAATCTGAGCTCATTACATTCTTTCTACTCAATCTCGTACTCTGAGTTTTCAGTAATCTATACCAACTGGACTAGTTTGTTATTAGGATTCAGGTTTGGCGAAGCTAGCAATTGCGGGCGCAGAAGAGGTTGAAAGTTCTGATGTAATGTATATGAAGCTAATAATGTGGGCTGAGGCTAACGACCTATCCCCATAGGTGCATTCGATATCCCCAGAGGTCACTACTAGTTTGTAGGCCAGTTCATATTTTGAGAGGTGGAGGTAGGGCACGAGGATTGATAGGGATTGCCTTTCCAAGTAGGAGTAAAAGGAGAATTTGCTCAGCCATTACTAGGAATGGATTGCATTGGCTAGGATGTCATATGGAATGGATGAGTTTGCCAATTTGGGTAGGATGATTGGCCTTGCTGGGCTACCCCAAGGTTCTATTGCTGATTAAACTGAGGAAGAAAAGAACTGGGGTGTGTCTTGTGACATACCTATGGGTTTATCTTGCCACTATCGACATTGGTTCATCAAATATACCTGTTCTATTTCTTCCTTTGCTTCCTTGAATACTACTTTCAGCCCCGGTAATGATGGACATTGTTTAGTGGCATGATCTTTAGTACAAATAGCGCACGCATGTACCATGTCCAATGGACATTCCTGTTGGTTGTGCTTCTTTCAACAACATGGGCAGAAGATGGCCAAATTTTATTCCACCAAGGCCTATTTTTGTTTAGCCTGTAGGACATCCAGCTGTGTTGTAAGAGTGCCTAGGATGTCCATCTTGAAATCTTCTAGGAGGTTACCGATTTCCATCCATGTTATGCCTCCACTATGTGGTTTACTCCCTCTGCTCATGGAATCTGGGCTTCCTTCTCTTGTACATGTGCTTCCCCTTAAACACTTGATACACAAGAAAATGATTTCATCATAATATTCCTGATAAATATCTCCTTTTCCCATTAAATTTAGAGTTTCTAACCATTCCTTGTTCATTCCTTTAATTAGAATAGCTCTTAGGACTTCTTTAGGTAGGTTTGTGTGCGGGTATCTCTGCAAATTATAATTACAACATTCTACATATTCTTCTAGTGTTTCATTATCTTCTGCAATCATCTTAAATATTTCATCTTTTAGCTCTCTTGTATTATGAAATTCCTAATATCTCATGAGGAAAGAACTTTTCATATCATCCCAGGAATTAATATTTCACCCACCTAGACCCATAAACCATCGTAAGGCTACTCCTTTTAGAGTGAAAGGGAATAGTTTTAGCTTTTGGGGGTCGGTGGTATAGTCATACCCTCTATAGAGGACATCAAACTCAAACAGGGAAGCATCAAGATCCTCTGTGATCATCCCATTAAAAGTTGGGATGCTCTATAGAGGAATAGCCTTCATGGGGGCATTGGCCACTTGATCAACTATGGGGTACTCTAATGCCGAGGTCTGACCTTGAGGTGGATGATTTTCCATTTGGTCAAATATGTGCCAATAATCTTCAAGTACTTCAAGGGGTGCTTCTTGAGTAAGCAGAGGATTAGAAACCCGAGTTGGCTTTACAGCACTGCCTCGATCTGGGATCATAGGAGACCCTTGTTCAGTTGAATGTGGTTTTTCCTTAGCAGTTCCACTGGTTTCTCCCTCTCCTTCTCTTAAATTACAATATTTTCCCTCTTGTAAAGGATTAGAATATAAACTTATTATAGCTTGAAGACTTTGTTCTAATCTTCCAATTTGGCTTCGATTCTCAGCATGAGTTGCATATGGTGAGCCTGCTGCTTGAGGAATTTCAGTAGGACTTCTTCTAGATACTGCTCAAAATCCTACTGATGCTTGAGACTCTGCTTTTCTTATGATTTCTTCTATAAAGGTCACTCTCCCAAGGTTCACCGACCCCTTGGGTTTTGTGGATTTAGGTGGAGGGTTTTTATTTTTTTCTATTTTTTTATTCCTAGTCATTCATAAAAACAAATTCCTATTTAACCTCTAAGGTTTTGCTGAGAAGCGGGTTGGTAAGCAAGAACTTGACTTGATAGGTACGCAAATTCTTACCTTTTGTTTTTAAACCCCAATTCTTTCACAACAAAATAAAATCAATCACTTGAAACACTCTCCCCGGCAATGGCACCAAAATGTTCATGCACTAAGATGTGTTTTTACATTAATGCACTAAGATGTGGAAGTTCTTAATAGGAAGATTTCAATATATTTTTCACATTTCAGAATTCCACATGAGTGAGAATATTTTGTGCCTCTCCCAACATACCTTGGTGTTAGATCTTCTAAATAACCGATGAACAAGCTTGTTGATTCAAATGACCCTTCATTCCCTTCTCATTAAACAACTCTAGTTTTGTAGGTTGAGGTGGGAGAAGTTGTGAATTCACCTACTGATCTACCTCTGTCTCCTCCTACCTTACTTACACATAATTTCAGTGCAAATTTGGACTGTGACTCTCATGGTTGTGATGAAGTGATATCTCCTCGTCCTCCATCCTTTGGTCCCTCTGATCCTATGGATTTTGATATGTTGTGTTCACCTACTTACAATTTATCTTGTCACGTTCACAAGGATCAAGTTTTGGATGGAGTTGGTGTTGAGTAGCCAACCTGAAATATCATTTTTTATAAGCATGTGAGGGAATCTGAATAGGAATATGTAGTGAAGGAGAACCTCCTTCCATCTGCACCTCTTCTGCATTATCCTAGAATTTTCCACAATTATGTCATTTCTATTCAATCTTGTGAAAATTCATTTTCTAATATTACTACTTTCCATCATTCGTAGAACACGTGGAATGCCAATTTTTCATTTAAATGCAAAAAGGAAAAATGTTTTTTGCCTTATCCTCCCAATGTTTCATCTTACTTTCCAAGAACATAGAGGGCGGAATTTCTCGTTTTCCATCATCCCCTCTTTATGATTCGTCAGATCATGAGGAGGCCCATTGTTCATGATATTGAACTTTTTGATCGTCATTATCATGATCTTGTCATTGACTCATTTTATCATGATTCTGATTATTCCACTTTTGATCATTCTAAGCCATTGATCTTTGACAATCCATCTTCTGATGAATTGGAACCTCCCCAAGCTATCGAGGCACTTCAACCGGAGCTGATGGTTATGTTAAGTTCTCATATCCTTGAGTTCAATCCCACTTCTAATCATAAATGTGTTAAATCTTTCCAAGCTCCTCATCACTATGTTGTTCACATTGAAAATCAATTTGTCTTACAATTTTCAGACCCTCCATCTATATTACACGATCCTATAGCTCAATCATTGGAGGAGTCATATGTGGCGAGTAGTGTTGCAAAATGAAAATTTTATTTTTTCTTCATGTTCACTCGCCTTCACAATTCAAAATTGTATGCCTGTTTGTCTTTGAATTGCAATGTGTTTGAACACCATGGTACATCTGTAGAGTTCCTCTCATGTGCTTTCCATTTTTACTTTTATGTGGGTGCATTCAAACTTCGAAAATTTTTGTTTATATTGACTTATCTTTCTCTCTTATTGGTATGCATGTATATCTTCCTTGACATGCATTTCCTCGCCTATATATGCCATCCAATGCATTGGTAGCTTCATTGGAAGTACCATTTTATATAAGGTTGGCCTATGTTCTATTTAGGTTAGGAGTAGGAGTATTTTTTCTTTTCCTTGTTGTTTCTTTGATTTGCTTCTTTTTGTTTGCTTCTCTTATTTCCTCTAGTTTGTTTTCTTTTAAGATATAGGTTATCTTCCTCGAGAAATGATGTTTGGATTATAGGAAACCTAGGTGAAGTCCAAGAGGAAGTTGTATTGATATCAATTCTTAGTTATTTGTCTATTCCCTCTCTTTATGTGAATATTTAATTTCTTCTATTCAGTGATACCCTGATGGAAAATAAGTTTCTTCGGAGAGATTCATGGTGAAATCACAATGTTTGAACTTTTAACTAGTACCGCCTACTCTAAGCAATATTTTATTTCTGGTTAACCCTTGTCAACTAAGTCGATAGAGTAAGGAGAGGAGGAAAACCTTAACGAGTATGTCAGAGGTATATATAAATATCCTTCTTTGAAGGGATAGCCTATTATGTTCCCAATAAGTCAGGATCCCTCTTCCGCCTCATGAAATAAATAGTTGCCTATGGAAAGTTCTTTGAAAAATAAAAAATAAAAAATAAAAAAATGAAATAAATGGTGAAAGAAGAGAAAGGCTTCCTACGTAGAGAAGTGAAGCAAGTAACTCTGTCAGGGTATTGTCCAAGCTCACTGAGAGTGGATAAATGCTTGTGTTCCATAAGTGACTCTGTCGAGGTACTTTCCAAGTCTGCTAACAGCAGAGAAACACCAGAGATAAAACTAAAAGCTCTGACATCCTATTTTACTTGTGCATCTATATACTCCTTGTCCCCAATCAAAACAACTTAGTTTGACTTGGCTTGGTATGTGTGTTGTCGATGAAGAGGATGGTAGGGACTACATCTTTAGTTCAAGTTAAGTGAAGAATCTATGATAATTGAAGAAGTGAACAATACTTCTGGAAGATTTAGACCTATTTTGTATGAGACAATATCCATACAAAGAGTTTTAGTTCTACCAATGTGTTGTCGATGTTGTAGTGGCTACAACCACCCTCAAAAAATTTTCCCGTGCTTCAATTTTGGATTCTCCCTTCTTATCTACAGCAACTCATGTTGCATTGATCCAAGTACTTGTGCTTCGAATTAGAATTGTCTTTTCATTTTCACTTGTATTTGATCACTTAGCTGATTCTTCTAAGTCACAAGTTGATCTCCGAACTTGGTCTCACAATAGTTCTGGGCTTGCCTCCAAAAGCTATGCAATCCTTGAGGGAAAGCAGCCTTGATGATAGGAATTACACAATCATGACTAGTAGTGAGCCTTCATTATAGTAATTTCACAATCATGACTGGGAGCTCAAAAACTACGTAGTCATTGAAGGCAACCCAACACTGATCTTAGAAACTACACAACCCTCACTAAGATTAGAAACTGCGCAATGCACACTGAACCAAAAGGTTGCCCAATTCCCGATAACTACGTAGTCTTTCTTGGAAGTGTGCATGGAAATCCCCCCTCCCCCAGGGAAGAAATAAAAACAAATGGAAAAAAGAATCCCTAGTAAGCAGGGATCTATTATTAGTTTTAGAAGATGACACATTACTATTTTTAGAAGCTTCTTCCAAGTGTCACTTTTATACTTGATCTCATGCATGCACATCATAAAACCTCATTTGTTCAAATCTAGATAATTGACACCTCTAGAGATCATTTTAGCATTCAATCTTGTACCTCTAGCATTCCCAAAGAGATCAAGGAACCTTCGGTGGGGTCATCGTCACTTTTCCAAGTGAGTTTTTCTTTTATCACCTTTTGTCACCTATTTTGTCGCTTTTTTTCATTTCGCTTCTGAGTGTTTTTTTTATTGTTTCTCTTCATGGTTGATGGCGTTTCAACTTGTTTTAGCTTGCAGAAGTTTTTTTTCAAGCTATCACTTTTTTTTCACAAATGTCGCAATGGTTTCCCTGTTATTTCACTAATAGTCGGCATTGCGGTGACTCTCCTCACATAACTAATTTTCCTTCTATTTGATTAGTTTCTGCACTTGATCTATCATGATTCGTTCACACTTAGTCATATTTTCACTCAAGCTAACACCATCACTTAGATTTTATTGTTTTACACACTTCCACCAAGTGGATATATACTTCCCTTAGCTAGATTTGGCCTTGCACATTTGGGCACTATGCAATTCTAAGGCTCATGCCACAAGCTTATCCTATGGAAATGCATAGGGTGCAGTACAGGTTGGCCCCAATTGTGCGCTGTGCAGTTCTACGGGTCAACCTCTCATCTTGGCCACTTAGATTGTGTAGTCTCTCCTAGTCTATGCCCAGTACGGGACTACGCATTAAGCAGTCCCAAGCCTCAATCTTCATCCTTGGCTATTGAGACTATGTAGTGTGTAGTTCCCACAGGCAACTAATCTCTCTTGCCAATGAAAATTGTGTAATCTCATTAGATGCTCGGTTTGTTTCTTGATCATGCCTTGAAATTTGATTTGTTGAAGCTAATGTTTTATTTCCATGAGTGTCCTTTTTGTCCCACAAGCACTATGCTTGTGAAGCACTTCTCTCTAGAAGTCATTGTTACCATGGCACCAAAGAGAGATGCTTCAAGAGTGACCACTGAAATCAGTACTAGGGAAGTAGTTGAGAAAGTTCTAGTTAAGGTTCCAATATATGCAGACACTCAACTATTTATAGAAAAGGAGTCAACACTAACATGGCAGAAAATCCACCAACAGTAGCAGAAGGTGTCAATCTAGTACAATATTAGGGAAAGAGAAAGGTTGCTAATAGAATAAAGGGAGAACAAAGTTACAGAGTGAAAGTGTATTCAATCCTTATGCGAGCAACTTTTTCAGAGGAAGAAGAGGAGACAGAGAGCAGAGCAGAGGAAGAGAGAAAACTAGAGCTTGCAAAAACAGAACTGGGGGCGTAGAAAGCATAACAAGAACTGAGGGAAGAATGAGAAAAAAGGAGGAAAGAGCAGGAGGAGAACCAGAAGTAGGACGAAGAATAAAGGAAAGGTGCAATTTCAAGAGAAACAACATTGATTCAAGTTGAGGAGTAAGGACAGAACCAACTAGTAGCAAAAGGGGAGAGCGAACAAATGGAGGATTAGGAGCTTGGTCAGCAGATTGAAGAGTTGATTGAAGTTGCAGACATGGAGTTAGAATTAGAACCACAGGATGAAGATGTTGACCTGATGCCCAGTTCACCACAATTCACCGTTCAATATCCACCACCTCCAGCCATAGAGTTAGCCCTGAGTGAGGAAGGGGACATTATTCTACTTGATTATGGTTCAATAATGGATGTGTACAATTTGTCATATAATGAACCTCAGAAGAGGATGGCACAAGCACAAAGAGATAATTTTACAGTTAGTCATGCATCACCTGCATTCATTAGAGAAAGGGTGATAGTGGTAGACACTAGCAGGAATCAAAATTCCATTTTCGAATCCAACTTGGCCTTCCCAGGTGTGATGATATCAAACACTCAATATTTGATGGCTGAGAGTAAGAAATTGATACAGAATCTATTGGTTTCCCGGTAAGATATAGAATAGATTCACTGAGAAACACAAAATGTAGCTGTCGAACAGGTCTACTTGGTGGATATTAGAGAAGAAATACTTGGTGAGGTAGACCATGTAGGATCTCTATGAGGAGTTCATGACCGTACATAAGGTAGTTGTCTACTTACATAGCTTGCAACAATAGAGCAAGGAATTTTTCAAGACTCTTAGGAATGTACAAATTGGAATCACCATTGTGCAAGAATGGACAATGCGATACAGATGGGCACCACTTACTTTGGTAAAGAAAATGAAGCCATGGGAAGAGCTAGAGAAAGAAAGAGTTTGAATGTACATTTTGAACAACAAGTAGCTCACCTCATTCATTGGAAACATTTAGGCCTCATATGTATAGTTGAACAAAAATTTGGATTTCATAGTGAGAACCCACATGATCCCATTGGTGATCTCACTCGTTGAAGTTAAACGCAAACACCAAGTCAGGAAGGAGATTGAAGAGTACTTGGAGTAGCTAAGACAAGTTGCCACCAAGGAGGATTTAGAGCTAAACAGATTGAAAATGTAGAACTACATCAATGGTCCTGTCTAGATCATAACCATGTTTTTCCTCCTTGATTAATATGTTAAGATTGGTTCCAAATCATTGTACTCAGATGCTATGGAGGCTAGAGTCTACTTCTAGTCAGACACCATCATGTAGTTTGGGGATGTCATCGCACAATACCAAGCTTGGCATCGATACGTGACCGAGAAGCATTTAGTGGAAGTTGTCGAGCTAGAGTGTTCCCAAACCGAAGCATCATAGTGTCTTATCCTGTTAGGTTGTCAAGTTGTTCTACCCTATTTTGTCCTATATGTGTATGAGTGTAAAATGTAGTATTATTTGTAAATATGTTGTAAGGGAAATTCCAAGTGCTAATATTGGAATATGAAGAGTCATCTGTAATGTAATGTGTCATTTTGTAAAGAAGTTGAAGGGTCATGAAGGTAGTCCAAAGGTCACAAATGGGAGTTGAAGAGTCACCCCCTATTGTTATAAATAGAACCTCATAAATCATGTAACAAGATTTTGGGAGCCAATATTTTGGCTAGGCTTAGGCGTAGAAAGATCTTGGGACTATTGTGAAGAGCCTTGGATTCTCCGTAGAATAGAGTGAGTACACTTCTTTTGAGGAGCAAGTGTTCTTGATTGTAATGTTCTACTATTGGGGCTAGTGGTCTTAAATGGTGTATGTATGGATGGAACTTTCACTTATAATAATAAAATCAGAGCCAACCCGCTTTCATGCATATATTGTTAATATAGTAAGACTATTCATGTTGTATTGGCAATGTATGTTATTTAACTTATGCATATGCTTATGAACTATTTCGTCTGCATTTGTATGAATCTTATTGGATGTGTGTTGGTGTATTGGCTCATCACTTTAACTTGTGGACTATTCTGCATCGTAGCTTGTGATATCATTTTGTACATGTGTTCCTTTCAAGATGTGTACTATTATAGTCTTCCAAGGGGTGCACTTCCTTTTCCCTTCATGATTTGGAACCTTCATGCATCACACTTAACTCTTCATAGGGTCACACACTTGGTCTCAATCAAAGTTATCATACTTCCATGTATGTGTTTTTTCAGTCAAGGCATAACATTACCACCCACTGCTCGGACTCCTACTCCAAATACTGTGAGGTCTAGTTGGGACTTCATATTGGAGAGATCCCTTGAATGTTGGCAGGTCTGGCACTGTCAACAACACTTTATAATAAAGTTGTGAAATAACTTTAGTTTGTATGAATTTTTTCAAAAGGTAACTTGAAAAAAATGATTTGAACTCAAGACCTAATACTAAATAAAGTAACTTTTAACCAAGTGAGCTAGTGTAAGAAAACATAACAATAGTAGTGAACGAGGGTGGGGTCGATGTTTTTTTGTTGTTCTTGTTGGAGCTCTGCTTTGAACTACATGCTTGCAAGAAAAGATGTGTTCACCCAAAAACAATCAACAATTTTGGAAAACAAAAAAACAAAAACACAAAACTCAATGGGATTAGAACTTGGTTAGCTTACCTAGAAAATGCAAGTTTTCTCACTATTTGTTATTTTTCCAATATCACACAAAGCACACTACAAAGAGCATATGTAGTCAAGAAAACACTTTCTGCTATGTTTTTTATTGTTGAGAATGTGTATAGTGTGGCAAAAAGAGAATACACAGAACAAAAAGAGTATCAAACTAGGAATATAAATAGAAAATCGAAATATGAAATTTGTAAAAATAATATTCAAAAAGGGGCATATTTGGATTGTATACCTCTGGATCTAATGAAAAAAGTTGTATCTTGGGAAAATGAACACCTTTTTGGATGAAATGAAAGGTTTTATTAGCTGAAATAAGCATTCCAAATGCAATGAAGAAGTATGTTTAGGAAAAAAAAGTATAGAAATAGTAGATCTTTAAAATGCAGCAACATGGGCTTCAAGATCTTGATCAACAATGGGAGAATTTTTCAAACAGGCTCTAAGACCATGTTCAAGTAAACAAGGTATTCCATATAGGATGAACAACTTCCATTAACACTCATGCAACTAAAAAACACAATGATAGTATTTTTAAATGGTTAAAACACTTAGAGAGGTAAATAGTCCACGACCTCGGCCATTACAGCCAATTGAGGAAATTTTATTAATGCAGAAGCATAAGACAGTTCTCACAATCGATCATCAGCCATGAACATCCATTTCCTTTAAAAAAAGATCATGGACTAATCTGTTATTAACTCATGAATCAATAGTTGTTAGTATCAAGAAGAATGTAATCCATTAGACCATTCTATTTTTAAATTGTATCATGACCATTAGATACAATGCAACTAAAGCATATTAAAGAAAAACACTAAGAAACACACTTTACCTAATAGACATAGTAGACCAAGTTGAACTTAGCTAACTCCTAGGTGTCTAAATTTCCTAACATGATTATCAGTAAAATTGAATAGCCCAATAAAAGGGAACATCTAGATAAGGAAAATGAGCAACTTATGTAGTAACTACAACTTCTTGAATCGACAAGGATAGTGAATAGTAATCAATTGATAAAAATGGAAACTAATCTAGGTGGCTCATATATGGAGGAAAAGACAAGAAGAGACTATCCTCTGTTTCCAAGATATGTTTAAATTACTTTGATATGAAGCTATACAAGCATGTTAAAGAATATTGTAGGTTTTACCTCATTACCTACAGTTGGGGGAAATCCATTCAACCACAAGTCTATACAATGACTTGTCCAAAACACCTCTATACAAAATAATCCTCCAAAGGTTGGTTATATAGTGGATTGAACTAAAATTCAATCCCCCACTACTACTAAGACTAACAAAGCATCTAAGAGGAGTGGAAAATAATAAAGTACAATAGGATTTTATCAATTAGAGGAGCGACTTTGATACATAGCATGGGATACCATGTAAACTACCAACGAGATGAGAGAACAATAGCTCAAGGATTGGGAAGATTAAGACAATTACATTTGTTGAGGAAAGGGAAAACATCTAAGAAGGAAAATCCTAGGCCATAGGGAGGTATGATGGGCCCTTGAAATGTATACTTGAAGGTCCATCTACAACCTCTATCACCTTCGAAAAACATGCATTTCTAACCTTGACTATTATGCATTTGATAATTTACATGTTATTCCTTACGTTTAGTGTGTACATAAGAGATTAAACCATACTAATGACTTGTATGACCCTTGGAATACTTAACATCTTGGTTTTTATAAAAAATAAGAAGCAACAAGTTCCTCTGGAAGCCAACCACGAAGATAGGGGCCTTATCCCTTCGGCTACCAAGATGAACATATAGGATTGGTATAAAACATGATTTATTAACAATTAAGATAAGGGGTGGCTATGAAACAATCCCAAGGGAACCAAATACCACGATTATAGGGATTTTTATATAAAATGAGGATTCCCCCCATCATTTTATATAAAATGACAACTTGAGCTAATTGAGAGATAACTTTTCAATTAGGAAAGAACACAATTTTGTTATTTGTAGCTTTGGAACATTTCACTTTTAGACTTATGTAATGCCAACTTTGAAATAATGAAGCAGCTTTCTTTTCCAAGAATTTAGTGTTGATTTGACTTTGGTTCTTAAGCACCTTGGGGAGGTCCCACCCACAAGCACTTTGGAAACCCTTTTTATACTTCATTTCCATGTTGGTTTCTTAGATTGTAATAATTTCTTTTGTCGTTATAGTTAAGTACAATGAATAGTGCATTTTGAAGTTTCTTGTAGACACTTAGGAATCTAACACTTTTTAAGTGATAAGTTGTCATCATGAGTTGAACGTGTTAAAAGAAACTTCCTCTATTAGTTGTTATTTTCCTTTCATCCATTTACTCTACTTAGTTCAATTCTAGGAAGTTTCCTATAAACCTATAATTTTTCTTGTAGAATTACAAATCTTCATGTATAGCAGGTTTGATAGCTTTGATTTTGCATCATTTCTCATGCTTATATGTTGTTCATATAAAGGATACAATGAATAGTCATTTTAGGCATGATCTAGTGAATGAGGGGAGGTTGAGAAGAAAATTGTCACATCTACAAGATTACATTACATGGTCATAGATTATTTTATTATCATTTGTTATGTGGATTGATTTGTTGCAAGAGTAATGTAGTGTTGATTTGCTTGAAAATGTAGTGTAGTTATTTTACAAAATCATACACTCTTTATTTCTACAACTTTATTTTATGATACTTCAACTTTTATTCATGCACCTTTTTTCCTACAATTTTGTTTTTGTACATGGGTTTCCTACAACTTTCTTTCTACACTTATTTTCTTTCCCTTTAATCCCTAAATTATCATCTCCTCAAAAATTAAGAAAAGTTTAATGATTCTTGATTTACATAACCACACATTCCACTTGATCAAAAAGAAAATTTGGTTTTATATGTTAATATGTGTTAAGAAGTAAGAAAAATTGTGACTTTCATATAGAGTGCATAATACCTCTTAAGTTTTTATGAACCCTTGGTGGACATATTAAATTTGAGACCTCTAGAATTGCAACATTATTGGTGGAATGCTAAGAGCCATTAATATGGTTTCCCTATTGACTAAGATCAAATCAATGGCAAAGGAAACAAAATATATTATGGCTATCTTTCTAAATCAATTGTGTATATCCATGCTAACAAGAATATAGGAAAAAGAATTACATATGGCTTGGTCGCTAGACCCCTTTAGTTTTATTTTAGAAAAAAAAATAGTTAAAGAGTCTCAATTACTCTAAATACTCTAATCCTCTCTTCAAATGTGAACACCATGAAAAGTGAAACCTTTCTTAAACAATAAAATATTGAAATTAAGAATTATCAAGTATGTGACAAAATAAATAACTATTTATAAATAAATAAAATTAATTGGCATGAGGAAACCAATTCCTCCCTAGATCATGTGATCAACAATAATGAATAAAATGAATTACATGTTGATTGCAGAGGAAATAAGTTGGATCTTTGTACTAAATAAAATATATAACAATAATTTAATACTTTAATCTTCCATCAGCACCTTCATCACCAAACCGAAAGCCCCTCCTTGTTAGTTCCACTTATATGTTTCAATTCCATTTCAAAAACTCTTTAATACATACAAATGCATAAAAACAACTAGGATTTAAACCCAAATTTGAGCAAGAGAGTCAAACTGGGAAACAATGGTTTCTGCAGAAGGAAAAGATCATAAAAGTATAAGGCTAAATTATTAATGTAATGCTTAAACAGAAGGATATTGAGAGCCTACAATTAATGTGGATTTATTATTTTTTACAATTTTTAGAATGCATGCTTTAGTTGAAGGGAAAGTGCATATAGTACACTTCTTTCATTAAGGAAAAGTGCATAAACAAGTTAAAATCAAATGGAAATATGGTCAGTGACGAATGCACCAAATGGAAATATGGTCAGTGACGAATGCACCAAATGTGACTTGATCGGTTGTAGTGCTTTAAACATTGTAGTGTCTATTTGGAATTTTATCATCCCATGACTTTCCTACATGGTAATGATTATTCCTATAGAGAACTCTATAATAAATCTATGTCTGTCGTTGCCACTCATAGTTTAGATTGAGAGACGTATTCATTCCAGTTTGAGGAACTAACCTTCCATATTGATAGCTAATGGTTTTTTATTTTTCAAATTTAATTTTGGCCCATTTGACTAACACGGAAAACTTTTATATTTTGTTTAAAAAAAAATTGATATTATGCATATGTTATGCAATAATCTCAACTTTGATTACAATGTTTAAAATATATTGTTGGGTTATGCGTAGGAAAAATATAGTTAAATATTTCGCTATTCTTGGACGTATCCTTGATTTTATTGTTCAATGGTATGTATTAGTTTTCCATTATTTTTTTTTCTTCATTTTGATAATATGAGTGATATTTCTATTAACAATTTAATGTGGCAACCAATTTTATAATTCTTTTTTGTTCAGTTTTCCAATTTTTCCAAGTGGGTGCTGTTGGATACCTATATCAATAGGTTTCATATTTCATGATTGGTAAATATAAGGGCCAAATATGCTCCATTTTTGCTGTTACAAAGGTTCCATATTTGCAAGAAAAGAGAAGGTGTATATAGGCCTGCATATTCAAAAAAAAAAAAAAAAAATTATGGACGACCCAACAGTCTAAACTGGATCATGCCATATTTTCAATTTATGTTGTAGAATAGAAAAAGAAATCTGTCCAAACTGTTTAATCTTGGCAGATCAGTAGCTAGGTAGAGAAGCTAAGGTTTCCAACTGCTTAATCTGGGGCCTGGAAGGAATAAGGGTAGCCTTACATAGGAAATGAAAGCAAAAAAGCCAATGTAAAAGAAAAGGCACTTAAAGGGTTTGCTAGCCTAAATGCACCCTACAGGAAGAAATAAAAATGTTAGGCAAAATAGTTGGATAGGTAGATGGGGTTGCAGAACTGGTGTTTCTTTCAAGACCAAAGTTGCTAATCATCTACAGGAAAATCAACACACTGGAGCATAACTAACTTCCCTGTTTTCATTTGTATATCACTCATTATTAACACCCTCTCCCAAGTTGTGTAGAGCAGAGAAGCTTATGGCTTTGTGATAATTCTTATGGCCTTAAAAGCCACATTTCTTATGCAAAAAGTCTTTTCATTTTGATCTACTCTTTACACTAAGTTATTTTCAAGAAAACTTGGTTGTACTCATCCTCATCCATATTTTCCCCCACATTAACAGTTAATCCTATTATGTAATTCCCCTATCTCACCCTTCCCTACTAGTATTAACACCATGGTGTATAAACCCCAAAATTTGTATAAATATCCCTCCCCTTGGCATTATAGCCATATGGTCTGTTCAAAAAGGAATCAAAGTGACACCTGGTCACTTTGATGAACCTCCCAGGTCATCTCTTCTCATTCCATGTCATTTTGTTCATATAGCCCTTATTTGCAAAGAAAAATCACAATAAAACCCCTCCTACCCGTAACTCTTTTTTCAAAAAAATGATAAAACCCGAAAAAACCATAAAACCCAAAGTTCCCCGCCAAAATATTTAAATCAATATTTTAATTACATGGCCGGCCCCTTCCCAACCTACACGACCTGTCGGAGGACCCGCCAGCCATCCGATCTCCGCCGATTAGATCCAAAGGTGGGCGGTCAATCTTACTCCCCGATCTGCCGACCTTTAGCGTCCGGGGAAAGTGGTTTTGGGCTCGTACAAGGACGCGTGGCGGGCGCTGGGGTTGTTTGGAGCCCTCTCCCCGATACCGCCTTTGCCCCAAAGGTGGTGCGGGGAACCCGCTTACCACCATCCAGCTTACCGCTCTCCCTCCTACGTCACTCTAATGCCATCCTGACGTCACCTTACTTCTGTCCGCCCCCGTGCCCCGTGGCCCTCCACGCAGCTCTACCACCACATCAGCCTGCCACCATGTCCTGCCACCCTGGCTCTCACGTCAGCGCCACATCACCGCCGTACTATGGGCCCACTATGACGTCATGCTGACGTCATCGGCGGAAAAGCGCCAATAGCATCTTTTTCCAAAATTCAACATTATAAACGGCCAAATAAGCCGTTTCAAGTCATTTTCATGCGTAAAAGAAGGAGCCGTTGACAACCAGCTGCCGCGAAATTTGTCTTCCAGCCAACAAATTCAAAGATTTCAACCGTTGCAAGTCCGCAATTCGACTGTGCTAAGCCTCCACAGCCCGGCTCGCAAGCATCCAAGCTAGTTTTTCCAGGTATTTAGCCAGTTTCCTACTTCACCCATGCATTTCAATTCTCTGTAAAAATTCACCATTAAGCACCAGCTAAACTCTTGAAATACAGCTCTGCCTGTCACACAAAGTCAATCCAAGTAAACGGCAGCACCCCTAAACCCCAATTCGACAGAAGAGTGCTCGTTTCGTGGGCTAAAGACCCCGAAATTCCCCCCGAGGTACGAGGCATTGTTCCCTTTTGCCAAGTACAGGCCACCTGTTGTCATACCAAAAAGCCTCACCAGCTCTGCAATCTCTCATTAACAACTCATATCCCTGTGAATTTCACAGCAAACCACAGAAGCCAGCTTGCATTATCCACTAAAGGAAGGACATCAAACCGAGTCAATAGTTGACCTGCAGCTAAAACTCTTTAAGGACTTGTCAAACCATTGCCCCTACCTCTACAAATTAACTTTTATCATGGCATCTCCTGCAACTTCATCCATCAGTATGGCCTCACAGAGTCAAACAAATAAGGAGCTGGAGGCCCTGCCATTAGTAGACAAGGATGGTCTCATTGGAGACTTT
>APFE031449929.1:10713-29897 GCA_000404065.3 Pinus taeda | reverse complement strand
TAAGCATATTTCAGTATTTTCCATTAATGAAATGAAGCATTATTTCCGCTGCATCTTTGTGTATATGGTTATCTCTATATTTTATTGCGTTCTTGTTTAAATCCGGATTAGGTTTATCGAAATTGGAAGGATGACATTCTAATATATGATAGTGACTCTAATCTACCTATTTCTCATTTAGTATCATTTTTTAAATTTATCTCAATTATTAATGTAACACGTGAGCATGTCTTGGTGAGACTCTTTGTTTACTCTTTGGAAGGAGATCATATAACTTTAGTCAAGAAGTGTAGTAGTCCAAAGAAAATATCTTATCTTATAGATTTTATCTAATCTTTTCTCAAGTATTGGAACCCCGCACATGAAGAAGAAGGGAAAAAATGCATATTTTGAAGATGATATTTAAGAATATTCCATTGAATATGAAGTTTCTCAAGAATCTATTAAAGTGATCCAGATGGATATTGGTGGCCAACTGCCAATTCCACCTGGACCCCACCATTGCTTCTTTCAATTTTTCAGTTTCCTTAATTGTAGCACAGTTTACTATTTTTAGCAGCTTTTCGAGTCCTAAACTTCCAGAGCCGTTTTGAGGCCAACAATTTTCTATCTAAAATTGTCTATTCCGATGTAGTTCTCGGAGAGATCTTTCCAATGGGCTATCATGTGCATCAAACAGAGATAATATGACCAAGTCGCAACCCCAGGAAGTTGGTTGTCCAACTCACCCCAACGGGGCCCATAAACTCTTGGTGTTACATCTCCTTGGGTTAGGGTTTTGGTTGTTTAGGGTTTTCTCTTATCGTTCAATAATAAAAAAGCCCTTGAGTCTCATTGTAAGGTAGTTCAGAAGCATGTAGCCGCCACATCTTTCCTCAGAGATAAGCTACCATCACCCTAGCTGGTTTATTTCCATTTCGGTTTGTAAGCATATTTCAGTATTTTACATTAATGAAATGAAGTAGTATTTCCACTGCATCTCTATGTTTATGGTTATCTCTATAATTTGTTGTGTTTCTTTTTAAATCCGGATCAGTGGTATCAGAGTGGTCTGCTTTTTTTCTCTGTTTTTCATTTCATGTCCCTAACGAGGTCAGGATATAAGGAGTTAGGGCTTGAACTGGTCGAACCTTTGCAAGACCAGCCTTGTAAATCCTGATGGCCTCCCAAGGCAGATGAAAAGAAAGACGAGGGGGCAGGAGATCCTATCTTGTTCAAAGAAGCCCTTGAGCGACAAAGGAACGCGATGATGGATAGTTTTGCCGAGATCCTTCAATGGCTACCTAGGGACGACGCGTCAGCTTCCGTCAGCTACTATGGAAATGCCACACTGTTTAATGTACAAGTTAATTTTGAAATCCCCATATTCGAGGGTTGGATAGACATAGACGTCGTCGATAAATGGTTAAATTTGCTAGAGGGTTATTTTTCTGTTCATGATTTTCCCAGTCAGGATAATATTATTTTCGCTCTTCTCAAAGCAATCACCCATGTCAAGGACTGGTGGGAAACCTACTGCGAGTAGAAGGAAGAAAGTACAAGCACACTATTTCAGCCACACCCACTTGGAATTTATTCTGGGATGCCATCAAGGAGCAATACTACCCCGTAGGAAGCTATGAGGATCAACACATAAAGTGCACAACGCTGTGGTAGGGAAGGGACCAAGACGTGCCAGAGTTTACCAATATTTTCCATACCCTTCACACAAAGTTGGGTATCAAGGATATGGAGCAACATTTGGTACTCAAATACTTAGCTTCCTGTACAAGAACATCTAGGAAGAAATAGAATTCCTGAACATCTCCTCGCTCGGTACGGCATACCGATATGCCGTCAAGGTCGAGCAAAAGTTTAAATAGAAGAAGCGAGACTTTGGATATACAAATCCAAAGCAAGGGAAAGGTGCCCTGAAACCACAAAACAAAGGACAAAGCCAAGGTGGGGCGGCCCAAGACAACTCACCAAAGCTGTAGGCAAAGAATAGCGTCGTGAAGCCGAAAAAGGACATGTGAAAGTGGTGTGAGTTCCATAAGAGCTCCACTCACAACACAAGTGAGTGTCAGGCCAAGCAGTCACTAGTAGTTGAGCTAAAGGTTTCAGAATCAGATGCATGTTCTGACTCTAAGTCAGAACCCGACAAGGGGAATGACAAAGGAAAGCAGATTATCGATGTAGAGCCCAACACCACCATTGCCACCACGAAGATCCGGAAGGAGGAACCCAAAGATCCAAAGGAGGCGAAGCATCTCTTCCACTCCCATATGTGGGTAAAGGGCTCCCCGCTACAGTTCATTATCGATAGCGAGAGCCAAAAGAATCTCATTTCAGTAGAGGTCGTGAAATGGCTGGGCTTACTGACCACATCACATCCTCAACCGTACACTATTGGGTGGCTTCACCAAGGACAAGATCTTCGCGTGAGCCAGTAGTGTCACCTTCCATACAAAATCAATCCCTTCATGGATGAGGTATTGTGTGACATTACTCCCATTGAAGTTTGTGATGTATTATTAGGACAACCATACTTGTGGAAGCGACATGTTGTGTATGAATCAAGGCCTCGTGCTGTGACTGTTACTTTGGGAAATAATTTGTACAGGATATCAGAGATAGCACCACCTACCACCATCTCTTTGGTTACTGCAAAAAAATGCAGTAAGCTCATTTCCAAAATAGGGAAATTTGTTTTCCTGATGATACGCCCTCAAGGAAAGAAGAAGACGATGGCCATCACCTCCAAACAGGGCCCCTTCGAATGACAACTACAAATGGACAAGGTCATGGAGGAGTACGAGGACATCTTCACCTCCCCCACAGGGGTTCCTCTACACTGTCAGGTCAAGCACTCCATCAATCTGACCCCAGGTGTGTCGGTGCCCAACGGACCAATCTATTGGTGCTCCATTCTGGAGAACGATGAAATCAAGAGGTAGATTCAGGAGTTGTTGCATAAAGGTCACATCCGTCTGATTTCATCGCCCTGTGGGAGCCCAATCATGTTGGTACAGAAGAAGGATGGGACTTGGAGACTCTATATTGACTATCAGGTGCTGAACAAGATCACTATCCATAATAGGTACCCAATCCCACGGATTGATGACCGCCTGGACCAAGTGAAGGGGGAAAAATATTTCAGCAATATCGATTTGAAGTTAGGATATCACCAAATACTAATTGAACCCTCCAATGTGTCGAAGACTGCCTTCAAAGCCAAGGAGGGCTTTTTCGAATGATTGGTTATGCCTTTCAGATTGACGAATGCTCTTGCAACCTTCATGCGGCTAATGGATGACATCTTGCAGCCATTCACCAACTCATTTTTAGTGGTATACTTGGATGACATCTTGATCTTCAGCCAGAGTTGGGAGGAGCACCTCCACCACATCTGATAGGTTCTCCAAATACAACGACAACACAAGTTATGTGCCAATTTGGAGAAATGCACTTTTGGCATGACCCAGGTTCAATATCTAGGATACATTATTGATGAATAGGGGGTGCATGTGGATCCAGCCAAGATCCAAGTCATTCTGGATTGGCCATCTCCAACCACTCTACCAAAGCTTCGCAGCTTTCTAGTTCTTGCCGACTTCTACCACAGGTTCCTGTTGGGATTTTCTCATATCACTTGGCCCTTGAGTCAAGTCACCAAGGGAGGAGCGAAAGCAAAATTATTTTGGTATGAATCTCAACAAAAGGCATTCATAGAGTTGAAAGATTACCTCTACTTAGCACCAGTGCTCACATTACCAAACTTGCAACAATCATTTGAGGTCGAGACAAATGCCTTTGACTATGCTATTGGGGAAATCCTTACTCAACACGGGCATCCAATGGCATATCATAGTGAGACACTTTCAGACACGGACCGAAGTATCCCACTTATGACAAAGAGATGTATTCCATTGTGTAGTCCTGCCGACAATGGAAGCATTACATTTTGGGGAAGGAAACGGTCATCCACATAGACCACTGACCACTGCAATTCATACAGACCTAAGGGAAATTGGAAAATGTTCGCCACTGGAAGTGGTCCACATACTTGCAAAAGTTCCATTTGAATATCAAGTATAAGAAGGGAAGCACCAATAATGTTGTAGATTGCCTCAGTCGACCACCGATCATGGCGTTAACCACCATGCTCAACTCTTGTGGGCACGAGACTTCTGATTGGCCACTTCTCTACAAAAGAGACCCAGAATTCAGCCACACATACCAGACACTCTTGGAGGGTCAGCATGTTCCATATTTTCACCTCTAAGATGCCCTGTTATGCCACCTGGGTCACTTTTGTGTTCCTTCATGCGAGTGTGCCAAGATGATTTGGGAAGCACAATATAGTTGGGCTGGTGGGCATTTTGGGGTCGAGAAAATGGTGGCAATATTGTAGAAGTATTTCTATTGGTTGAATCTTCGACATGATGTCGGGAAGTACATCAGATCATGCACTACCTGCACCATTGCTAAACCGACCATCAGAAGCAAGGCCTCTATACCCTGCTGCCTACCCCTAGTCGACCTTGGGAATCCATCTCCATGGATTACATGTCAGGCCTTCCTTCCACTAAGCATGGAAATGACTGTTTTTTTGTGGTCGTCGATAGGTTCTCGAAGATGACAATTATGGCGGCCTGCAAGACAAATATCATAGCAGAAGCCACTGCTAAACTCTTCTTTGAATGAGTGTGGGTACACTTTTTGATTGCATAGTCTATCATCTTATATCGTGACAGTAGGTTCCTCAGTAATTTTGGTCCAATCTCTAGTCAATGCTGGACACCAAACTCACTAAGTCCACAGCCTTCCATCCTCAAACTAATGGCCGAATAGAGGTTATCAACAGGACAATCATACACATTCTGTGCATGTACAACTCCAAGCATCCACGCATATGGGATGAGATCCTCCCCTATGTTTAGCATAGCTACAACCGGTCTCTCCACAGCTCGACTGGCCACAACCCTTTTTAGGTGGGCTTGGGATTCCAGCCACTATGTCCCATTGATGTGGCCATGCCATTTATAGCTACTCACACAAATTCATCTCATGTCCAGTCTGAAATAGATAAGGCAAACAACTTCATTGATCACATGCAACATATCCGCCAGCAAGTCTATGACATTCTAGAGAAATCAAATGCCAAGTACAAGCAGTGACATGATCAACATCGGCTGCCACATAATTTTCAAGTGGGTGAAAAAGTTTGGTTGCATTTGCAAAAGGAACGCCTTACCGGAGCCTATCGGAAACTTAGACCACTCCAATATTGTCCTTACACCATTACCAAGGCTGTGGGAGACAATGCATTTGAGCTCACCATTTTCCCATTCCTTGGCCTGCACCCAGTGTTCAAAGTGGATCGCCTTCGGCCATACTTTCCTCCATTACTAGACACATCCGACATTGCAAAACAACTCACACACAGAGTTAAATCCAGATTGCATGGAACAAGCTGCAACTAATAATATCATGGACACATAGATCAAGCACACTCGCCAACAAAATATCCAACTCTATCGAGTTGTTAAAGCAGGCCAACTCCTTCATCAGGGCAAGTGTCTTACCAAGGACCAAGTTCAGCAGAAGTTCCCTCATCTCATGAAGAAACTCAACACAATGGGGACCATTGCTTCCTAAGGGGGGAGCAATGATCCAGGTGGATATTGGTGGCCACTCGCCAATTACACTTGGACCCCAACCATTACCTCTTTCAGTATTTCAGTTTCCTTAATTATAGCACAATTTACTATTTTCAGTAGTTTTTTGGGTCCTAAACTTCTAGAGTTGTTTTGAGGCCAGTGATTTTCTGTCTAAAATAATCTTTTCCATTGTATTCGTCGAAGAGATCTTTCCAATGGGCTATCATGCATGTCAAACAGAGATAATATGACCAAGTCGTGACCATGGGAAGTATGTTGTCCAACTCATCCCAACGGGGCCCATAAACTCTTGGTGTTACATCTCCTCGGGTTAGGGATTTGGTTGTTTAGGGTTTGCTCTTATTGTTCAACAATAAAAAAGCCCTTCAGCCTCATTGTAAGGTATTTCAAAGGCATGTAGCTGCCACATCTCTTCTTAGAGATAAGCTACCATCACCCTAGCTAGTTTATTCCCATTTCTTTTTGTAAGCATATTTCAGTATTTTACATTAATGGAATGAAGTATTATTTTCGTTGCATCTCTGTTTTTATGGTTATCTCTGTAATTTTTTGCGTTCCTATTTAAATCTGGATCATAAAGACCAAGTGCATCAAGAACATGCTTATCAGGAAGGTGATCAAGTCCCCATGTCATCATGCCATGAAGACAAGTGTTGGGTAAGAAATGAACTTTCTCAGATCTTTGAATTTTGTGATTTTTCTCTGAAAGATTTGATGGATATTACTTGTGAACAAGAACCCTTGTAGATTGATATATTTGTATATTTATTTGTCTCTTCATAGTATTAATAGAGATGCCAAATATATGAAGAAAAAATTAAATTTTTATATTTGGATCAACTATACTCGTAAATAATATTTTCAAAAAATTGTGTTGATAGTTTCCAACCATGTTCTTTTGTGTATGATTAAAAAAATTTAAAACTTAGGGAGCTATATGTTGGGAAGAAAATACAAAATTTTGGATCATTACATGATTGTAGGTTGCATGAAGCTTGTATATTTTTACTGCAGAAATTTTCAGCCATCTCTCTGTACATTCATTTCTCATTTTTATAATTGAAGCTATTGTTGGAAAACATGTCCTTGTTGAATAAATTGGTATGGGGATAAAGGGAATTCAAATTTTGACTTGTTGTAGCAATTTCAAGCAATATATAAAAAGGTAGGAAGTCATAAAATTGCAGCAAAACTATTCTTCAAAATCCAAACATTTTCATGTATTTTCTTCATATTTATTTGAAGGATGTAAGGATAGATTTTGCATATTTTTAGGGCATCCCTCTCAAGATGTTCTTCATGGAAGTCCAAGAGGCCATGCATTGGTGTATGTGGATAAACCCTTTGAAATGGAGGGGATGAATCATAATGATATTTCTTGGAGTAGAGATAGATCTTTGTTGACATATTGCAGCCCTATTCAAAGTTGTATGAAGGGGATTGTGGAGTGACATGCCAATTTTGTCATGCTTTTGTTGTCCCTATCAATCTTCATGAGTTGGAGGACATGATTTATAAATATAATCTTTAATCTAGCTTGTGACAATTTCATTTTTGGTATTACCTTGTTTTGGTTCATGTCCAAGCACAAGGGAAGACCTTATGTTGTAAGCAAGGAGCTAGAATGACTGGAATGGAAATATGACTTCATCTAGCTCTTTGAATTTTCTCACGTAAAGTAGGAGTAGGGAGAATAAGCTATTAAGAGAATTAAAGTAATAAGTTCCACATATGACAAATTTTTTATGCAATAAATGACATGAATATTGTTTGAGGTGTTTGTGGATGTTGATCCATCCTATCACATGTTTTTGCTTCTTCATTATGGGTGCACTCTAAATATTAAAATGTTCTCATGCACTCTTCCTTGAGAGCACATTTCCCCAATTGGAGACATTGTTATCAACTCTATTTCAGGAGGGTGAAATCACCCCACAAGGATTATTTTAATTTAATTTTTCAAGCTTAACAAAGAAGGGGCACCCATCTCATCAAGACCCCTCCAAAATAATATCGTTTGGGGTTATTTTTGTCACCTAGAAAAAGAGAAAGTGTGAAACTATTTTAGGGTGCCACAAAAAATGTGTCAATGTAATATTTTTGGCCTTAGAATAATTTATAGTGGGCTTATCTTCTAGAAAATGTTGGGCCCCATTTTCCATGAGTATAGTTGTTAGAAATTCACTATTGGTGGGTTTAACTTGAGACTTTATATTAAGCTCACCTTACCATTGTAAAGTGGGTTAGATTTGGGGGACTTTTATCCCTTGGGGTTTAATGATAATATGTTGGATTTGTTTGGAGATTTTGCAAATATTTTATGGATGGGGTTGTCTTCTACATTTTATTGTTGTTTTCATCTTGATGGAATGGCTCTGACATGTGCTCAAGAAGTAAGAACTTGGCATACTCTTTGCATCTTCATGTATGGTTATAAATGGAATTTTGTTCATGATTGTACTTGTTATAGGCAATTTTGTCACATCTAATCAATAGGCCTACAAACTAGATCAATCAACATACATGATTACCTTGTCATCATCCCTACACAAATCCCTAAGCATAACTCTCTCAAATCCCTAAGTTTCTAACCTTGACTACTTCATTCTAGTTATTCTAAGGCCCAATGTACCCTGGCCCTTTAGGGACCTACGTTCAACAATAGGTTGCTTAGTTTTTCACCTACTATGATTAGAGAAAATTTTCCCTTGTTTGGGGTGTGTTGATTCTAGAAATTCTAGGAAAATAAAAAGGATCCTGAAGCTTCCTCTTCTAGAAGCTTCCAGATTTGTTACAACCATTTACCTTGGATAAGAACTTTGAATCCTATCTCATCCTACCTTGGATATTTCACCTCTTATCCCTTGAGATCATACTCCCTTCAAGAGTGGATCTCAAGCCCATATTGGTAAATGGATAAGAATTCCTAAACTACCATCCTCTCCTATATATCTACTTCCATACACAAGCTAGAGATTGGCTTTTGGAGACTAGTCATACCATTATGTTGCTACTTTGATCATAAGATAGTCGTCATTCCCATGCATTAGGGTGGCTTTGAGGTGTATATTGTCACAAGGAAGGACAAGTCAACTTGGGAGGATTTTACAATATTAGCTTCCACTTTTGCTTGTAAAATCTCTTCCTTTCATATTAATACAAAGAGAATATTGTTTTCCTACATATGTTATGTTATGTTTATAGCTATGTGTTTCAATGCTATGTTGATCCATTGAAATAAATGATTGGATAATGTTACATAGATGTCCTAGATCTCTGTCTTGTGTTGTTTGTTTGTATCGGTTATATTTATAGCGATCGAAGCTACGATTGGATATGACAAGCCAAGAGGATAGAAGAGCTTGCAATGGATCAAAATTACACATATTTCCATTCTCCAATTATTCTAAGGAAAACTTTATACTCTTTGATTTTTGTTGTTCTAGACCAAGCCACTAGGTCTAGGGAAGATACTTATGTCCACAATTGTAGATTACGAATAAACAATTAGCATAGTTCCTTAAAAAATGAAACAAGGTCCCAGGGCATAGTTCCTTTTCGTGTGTCAAGATCATTAAAAAATGAAATAAGGTCCCATGAGCATAGTTATTTTCCTGTGTCAAGCTCATTAAAAAATGAAATAGATCCCCTTCCAATTCAAATATTTGATTAGATCTCGTAAATTCCAAGTCAAGTCTTTCACTTGATCTCATAAATGAACCTTCATTCCATCCACCCAGTAACCAATAATTTACTTAGGTGAATGAAATGAAGCTTGGTGGGCATGTCCTTAAAATCACATTACTATCATGGGGGCATGAAAACTCATATCAAGCATAGCTTTTCTCTGTTTCAAGCTTGCGTAAAATGAAACCACTCTCAAGCATAGTTTTTCTCATGTTTCAAGCTTGTGAAAAAATGAAACCATCTTCAAGCACTCTCAAGCATAGTTTCCACATGTTTCAAGCTTGTGTAAAAATGAAACCATTTTCATCCTACCTCTCGTGATTGCCATTTTTTTAATCAGTTTGTTTATGTCATATGAGCCTTGGTTTTCTCTTTCTATTGTCCCCATCTGCTTGACCAATCATACACTTTCACTTGGTTCTTTTACCCTTTCCCGAGAAACCGCTGCAATGAGTGGTATTATTAGACAACATGTTGACCTCTACATGTTTTGAGTAGTTCCATCATGACCTGAACCAGTTGCTACCCTTTATACCACTCATTCCTCTAGGAGGAGTCTTATTTCATCTCTTTTTAGACTCCAAAATATGAAAATATTGTCGATAACTTGTCTTTTCCAACTCATTAAAGTAAATGAAAAGACATCCACCCAGTATAAGTTTAACCATTTTCTGGAATTAGCTAGACTATTTACAAAATTTGAATACCTTAGTCAAAAATTGCTAAGAGGTTCTCATGAGTATGTTTTTCTTCCTTTTTGGAATGAAGAGACTATCTACGAAAAGGAACCTCTGGAGTTTTTCTTTTTCGCTTCTTTTTCAAACTATCTATACATGAAAAAAAATCTTGATTTAGACCTTCATTAGACTCATTAAAACATCAAAGAACGATGGACTCGTCAAAGATGACGAGACTGAACCACTCCTTCTAAGGGTTCTTTAAACATACTCAAAGGGATTCATTTGAAGGATGAACTTACATATCGAGAATATCTTATCCTTATCAAGCTTGTTAAAAACTAAAGAGGTACTCACCAAAAATGGTTGGGGAAATTTGGAAAATGGGATACTCTACCCATTAATGGTAGTGAGTTGCTCTTGAACATGACACTCTTCCACTTCATCTTCATGGTTGTTGGGTTGGGATATCTTCTTGTATTTTGGTTCATCACACCATTTTAGAGCCTCCTTTTTTGGTTTTGGGTAAATGCTACCAACCTCATTAAGTGTCGATGATGTGTTCAAGAGAATTCATTTAGTTGATATCTGCTATGATACTCTTAAGCCTTCATTCCATGTTTGTCGTTCCTGAACTAGTTATACATCAAAGTAATTATGCCTTGAATCATGATACACATTTCATGTCATTGATGGGGGATACATCAAGGTCCTACTGCGATAAGTCACTTCCTATTGACATCATCTCATTATCCAAAAAGTTGACTTAGAAACTCTCCCTTCAGTACCTGGCATGCATACGTCAATGGCAATTTTCCTCGCTCTTAGTGACAAATTTACATCATTGTCCTTTGACCAATAGATTTTGTGTGGTGTTCAACTTCAACTCATTCATTCACACCATATGAATTGTACATGGTACCTTGAGAGCCATTAACATCATCAGTAGTTTCTCTCGCATATGTTAATGACTTACATAATTGCTCAGTAATCATATGGTATCTTCCATGTTCAACTTCAACTCCTTTATTCGCATGGTTAGACTCGTACACCGGGTAATCCAGTGAATGAGATAGAAGACCCTGAGTCTATTTCCATCCATCCAGGCTATGATTTCAGGATTAATACATGATCACAATGTATGATGGCTATGATCATACATACAATCATCCAATCATGGGTCCACCTTTTATCATCAATGGAAATGTCTTCTTGATCATTATACATATAATGTTAGCTTATGTGTTCAGCATGGGTATGCCTCCCTCAGCAAATATATCATGATGAAAATGTATTGTAACATGTGATGATACGACCATTTGTTCTTGATACAAACTTGTCACAAGTTAAATCACTTCAATTTTCAACCATTGTTTCTGACTTTTCACTTTAGGGATAAATCGGTTATAGGCAATTTTATCACATCTGATCAATAGGCCTACAAACTGGATCAATCAACATCCATAATCACCTTGTCATCATCCCTACACAAAGCCCTAAGAATGACTCTCTCAAATCCCCGCGCTTATGACCTTGATTGCTTCATTCTAGTGCTTTTAAGGACTAGCACACCTTGGCCCTTTAGGGACCTACTTTCAGCAACAGGTTACTCAGTTATACACCTGCTAAGATTAGAACAGGTTGTCCCTTGTTGGGGGTGTGCTTATTCTAGAAATTTGGGAAAAATAAAAAGGATCTTGAAGCTTCCTATTCTAGAATCTTCCACAAGTTGTTACAACCATTGACCTTGGATAAGAACTTTGAATCCTATTTGTTCCTACCATGTAGATTTCACCTCTTATCCCTTGAGCTCATCCTCCCATCAAGAGTGGATCGCAAGCCTATATTGTTAAATGGATAATAATTCCTAAACTACCATCCTATCCTATATATTTACTACTAGACAAACTAGAAGTTGGCTTTTGGAGATGATCCACGTGACTCCAGACATAGGCAGAAGTCCTAGAGGACTCAGAAAGGGTTAGAAATAAAAATGATTAGAATGTTGTTGAACCAAGACCAGATGTAGAACTTTTTTTCCTGATCATAATGGTACAAATGGTTCGTCAAACTAAGCTCGCATGCGAAAGTTAGAGATAGTCAAAGTTCAGGGTTGACTTGGGTGACTAGGCATGCTTAAGGAGGGAACAATTTCACCAAAACCTAGTCATCGGATTCTAGCCAACCTAGGCTGGATTCCAGGTGAAATTGTGGCCTCATTACAATGACTCCTATAGTCAAATTTCGGAAATTCAAAAAGGGGCTATATGTTATAACAAAATTAAATATATATATATATATATAATATAATATATATATATATATATATATAATATATATATATATATATAAAGGGGGGGTAGTGGGCCACCACCCCACGCCTCTCCAAACTCCAACACATATACAACTGTCGTGTTAAGTAAGGGAGGCTAGCGGGTATCGATCCTGCACTAGCCACGTGGGTTGGCCCCATGTACAACAAATGAACCCGCATTGAAACCAACCCACGTACACTCCAACATCCCCAAACTAAATATGCCACCAAAAATGCAAGGAGATGTGGGGGTTAAGGGGCAAGCCACCCAAGGCAGACCCAACCTCCAAAAATAAAAGGATGAAATTTTTATAAAACAGGTTTTGCATTAATATGGAGGGGTCAAGGTTTGACCACCCAACCTCCTCCTCATAATTTGTTGCCTTAACCAATCCACCTAAACAACCTTATTGATTAATCAGCCCAAAAATTTATATAAGCCTTCATTTCACCAGTGCACCCAGGGAGCATGGAGGAACCAGGATTGGGCACAGAAATCAAGAAAGGATATTTTTTAATTAATTTTTAATGCAGGTGGAACCATGACTGAGCAAAATTTCAAGTAGGGTGAAATTTTTCCAATGTCTAAATTAGACAAATTTTATGTCGATCTTACACCTCTCAGCAGCACAAACCTAATGGGGTAGTCAATTTCTTGATCTAAGCAGAGGATTTACAGAGGACCCGGAGGAGGGAATCTTTGAGGAATCTAGGGGAATCTAAAAGATTCCTTAAGCCCCAGATTTTCATTTTCTCAGAATTCATAAATTTGATAGTCGATTTTGCATTATTTGACACCACAAATCTAATGGTGTGTTCAAATTTTCCATTTTCTCATTTCATTTTTTGGCCCCTTTTCTAAGTGGAGTGCAAGTGTTAACATTCATGTGCGGGCAACCATTTCCATGAGATTCGATGCAACAAGGTTGATGGTACGACTAGCTTCAACAGTTTGACATCCACTTCTTCAGATGGCCCTTGGATATGAGGTATATGCAGTGCGTTCATGTACCTCTTTTCTATGCATTGTGCTGCACAGATCCCTATTTGATGCTTGATGTGGGATCTTGATTCTTACTCGTTTTTAGGATTCCTACTTGATGTGATGTGGAATCATCTATGCGATGTACTTGTTGTCATGATTCGCCATGTTGTGTTTTGAGATCCATTTGCCATATGTTGATGGGATACTCATGTATCACCATGCATGTTTGCATTGAGATCCCTTTTATGCCATGTTGGCGAGATGATCATCATGCATGAGTTTTGTGTCATACTAATAGGAGTCTTTTGACTGAGAGTTCCTATAGTGGAACATCTCTTCGAGCCACTTCTGCGTGAGGGCATTTTCCTTGTATGACAGCAACATCACCTCTTATGTACATCATCACTATTGGCAACACTTAATGCAGCGGCCTACACCATCTTGACACCGGGGCCTAGAGGTGTAGTCCCTCCTGGACAAACTCCATTATCAACATCTTATGTTTTCATGTGCTGATGATTGTCATGTTCCTCTTCTTTACATCATGCAGATGTATTCATTGATGTTCTTTTAAAAATGCAATTTAACACATCACGAAAGTAAAAGGTCTTAGAAGGGTCCTTTGTCACACCTGGACCTGGATCAAGTAGTATCAGAGTTGTCTTTGTGTTGATGTGAATTGCAAGCGTGAACAATGGAAGATGCAGTGACAGAGGATGAAAAAGCAATGTACGAGACCATGCTCAAAATTTCCAGAAGAGTGGAAATAATGTATGAAAATCTACAGAAAGAGACAGAGGAAAAGGAGCGATTGCAGCTTCAGTTGCAAGCCACAGAAGAGGCCCTGGAAGAACTGAAGCACAATGACCAGAATCTTCAAATAGGGAATGCTGAATTGAAGATGCTTCTACATGAAGAGAAAGAGGAGAAATATAGTTTGCTATGACATCTACAATAAAAGGATGAGGCCTTGGAAAAGCTGCAGTGTGACCCATGTGAGTTAAAACCTAATTCTCTAAATTCATGTATGTGTCCTGATGATGATTTCACTATTTTTGAAAATCATACCATAGGAATTGGCTCCAAAATGTTGAAGAGAATGGGGTATGAAGGAAAAGGCTTAGGCATTAATGGCCAAGGCATTGTCAACCCCATCAAAGTGGAAGAATTACCCCGTTAGACAAGACTTGGGTATGTCAGAAAGGAAGTTGGGGAATGCACTGAGACAACAATCCAGCCACCAGCAACAGATGATGAGAAGCCCTCATCAATTCTTTCTGAATTGACAAAGGAGGTAAAAGATTTTGATTTCCTTTTGGTTTCTTCCTCACATAGTATGATTTCTATTGGAGATTTGGAGATCGCAATTACAGGGACAAACATGAGGCTCCATACTAGGATGAGGTACAAGGAGGAAAAAGAACTTGGTGCTAATAACGAAGGCATAACTCAACCATTGGACGTTTTGTAGAGACCGCATTTTGCAGGCTTGAGATACACTGAGGGAGAATGCTCGAAGGTGTCAGATTTTTCCAAAACATCATTAAAATAGTCAAAGGAAGAGAATGATGGGAACACATGCCCATCATCCCATGGCAGTTTCCATTGCAGGGAAAGAGCTGAGGCAATCTCTCATCGCCATACTTACACCAGAGACAACAAGGAAAGGTATAACCAGTCTCGACATTCGAATGTTCATTTCGATTATAATCATGGTTTTAATGATGAACGTAAAACATGGCATCAAAAGACATGTACCTTTTGTGGATTACATAACCATACATTTTCTAAGTGTTGGAAAAGAATGGGAGCACACAAAAGGATGAGGCGTGAAATACCCTCTCAAAAACATGTAAAGAAACATGTTAAGAAGATATGGAGGAAGAAGACCTACTGTAGTCATTGCAACATAAGTGGCCATCAAAGAGGCACATGTTGGAGGCCCCATCCAGAACAACACCTTAAAGACAAAGTGTTGATGCATGAACCAAATGAAATAGTTGTTCGATAATCAAAACCGTCATAGGGGGATGACCCGTTCACCTTGATAAGTGAAAAATGGTTTCTATATATGTTGCCTTGTCATGGTTTTGCTTTTGTAAATCATTTGTTGCATTTCAAAATGTATAAGTGATGATGTGTTTTCCATCACTTGTTCGGTAACAATAATGTCTGGTCTTATTTTGTGTTGCATGATAAACTCTGAAAGTGATGTCGTGTTTCCATCACTTGCCAAAAGCAAAAGTATTGTTTCGCCTTATTGTTGTAAATCATGTGTTGCATTGATGATGTGTTTTCCATCACTTGTTGAAGCAACAATGATATGTTGCCCTTGTTTTCGTAGCTAGGGTATTCTTTCCATTTCGATGTAAACTTGGCCATAGAGTATGTGTTATAAACACATGGAAAGTGTGGGATGCTTGGGTCATTAGTTAGTCATGAATGTCAAGCATGTAATTTTCAAAACAATGTACTACAGGTTGTAGAGGTTGCAGGTGTTGGCTCATCACTTAAGGCTCGAAAGAACAAAGGTGAAGGAGATGAAAGCGAGACCTTTTCAGGACGCTTGTGATGCAGACAAGGTACAGAGAAATTTTAGATTATTTTTTCATGCTTTTGAAGGACCAAAAGCTCCTCAATGGGGAGGATTGATCTAGGTGGCACTAGACACAGGCAAAAACCCTAGAGGACTCAGAAAGGGTCAAAAATAAAAATGATCAGAATGTTGTCAAACCAAGACTAGAGCATAGATCTCATCATCCTGATCATAATGGTGTGAGTGACTCATCAAACCGATCTCGTATGTGAATGTTAGAGGCAATCAAAGTTCAGGGTTTACTTGGGTGACTAGGCATGCTTAAGGAGGGAACAATTTTGCCAAAGCCCAACCACTAAATTCCATCCAACCGAGGCTGGATTCTGGGTGAAATTTTGGCCTCATTAGAATGACTCCTATGGTGGGCATGTCCTTAGAATCACATTATTATCATGGAGCATGAAATGCTATCAAGCATAGAATTTCTCTGTTTCAAGCTTGCATAAAAATGAAACCACTCTCAAGCATAGTTTTTCTCATGTTTCAAGCCTGTGAAAAAATGAAACCATCTTCAAGCACTCTCAAGCATAGTTTCCACATGTTTCAAGCTTGTGTAAAAATGAAACCATTTTCATCCTACCTCTAACAATTGCCATTTTTTTTATCAAATTGGTTTATGTCATATGAGCCTTGGTTTTCTCTTTCTATTGTCACCATCTGCTTGACCAATCATACACTTTCACTTGGTTCTTTTACCCTTTCCCGAGAAACCGCTGCAATGAGTGGTATTATTAGACAACTTGTTGACCTCTATGTGTTTTGAGTAGTTCCATCATCCCCTGAACTAGTTGCTACCCTTTATACCACTCATTCCTCTAGGAGGAGTCTTATTTCATCTCTTTTTAGACTCCAAAATATGAAAATATTGTCGAGAACTTGTCTTTTCGAACTCGTTAAAGTAAATTAAAAGACATCCACCCAGTATAAGTTTAACCCTTTTCTGGAACTAGCTAGACTATTTACAAAAAATGAATACCTTAGTCAAAAATGGCTAAAAGGTTCTCATGAGTATTTTTTTCTTCCTTTTCGGAATCAAGAGACTATCTACGAAAAGGAACCTTTGGAATTTTTCTTTTTCGCTTCTTTTTCAAACTATCTATGCATGAAAAAAAATGTTGAGTTAGACCTTCATTAGACTCATTAAAACATCAAACAACGATGGACTCGTCAAAGATGACGGGACCGAACCACTCCTTCTAAGGGTTCTTTAAACATACTCAAAGGGATTCATTTGAAGGATGAACTTACATATCAAGAATATCTTATCCTTATCAAGCTTGTTAAAAACTAAAGAGGTACTCACCAACAATGGTTGGGGAAATTTGGAAAATGGGATACTCTACCTATTAATGGTAGTGAGTTGCTCTTGAACACGACACTCTTCCATTTCATCTTCATGGTTGTTGGGTTGGGATATCTTCTTGTATTTTGGTTCATCACACCATTTTAGAGCCTCCTTTTTTGGTTTTGGGTAAATGCTACCAACTTCGTTAAGTGTCGATGATGTGTTCAAGAGAATTCATTTAGTTGATATCTGCTATGATACTCTTAAGCCTTCATTACATGTTTGTCATTCCTAAAATTATCTGCTATGATACTCTTAAGCCTTCATTACATCAAAGTAATTATGTCATGAATCATGATACACATTTCATGTCATTAATGGGGGATACATCAAGGCCCTACTGCGATAAGTCACTTCCTATTGACATCATCTCATTAACCAAAAATTTGACTTAGAAACTCTCCCTTCAGTACCTTGAGGCATGCATACATCAATGGCATTTTTCCTTGCTCTCAGTGACAAATTTACATCATTGTCCTTTGACCAATAGATGTGTGGTGTTCAACTTCAACTCAATCATTCACACCATATGAATTGTACTGTAGTACCTTGAGAGCCATTAACATCATGAACAATTTCTCTCGCATCTGTTAATGACTTACATAATTTCCCAGTAATCATATGGTATCTTCCATGTTCAACTTCAACTCCTTTATTCGCATGGTTAGACTCGTACACCGGGTGATCCAGTGAATGAGATAGAAGACCCTAGATCTATTTCCATCCATCCAGGCTATGGATTCAGGATTAATACATGATCACAATGTATGATGGATATGATCATACATACAATCATCCAATCATGGGTCCACCTTTTGTCATCAATGAAAATGTCTTCTTGATCATTATACATGTAATGTTAGCTTATGTGTTGAGCATGGGTATGCCTCCCTCAGCAAATATATCATGATGAAAATTTATTGTAACATGTGATGATATGACCAGTTGTTCTTGATCCAAACTTGTGACAAGTTAAAGCACTTCAGTCTTCAACCATTTTTTCTGAGTTTTCACTTTAGGGATAAATCGGTTATAGGCAATTTTATCACATCTGATCAATAGGCCTACAAACTGGATCAATTAACATCCATAATCACCTTGTCATCATCCCTACACAAAGCCTGAAGAATGACTCTCTCAAATCCCCACGCTTATGACCTTGACTACTTCATTCTACTTCTTTTAAGGCCTAGTGCATCTTCGCCCTTTAGGGACCTACTTTCAGCAACAGGTTACTTAGTTATACACCTGCTAAGATCAGAACAGGTTGTCCCTTGTTGGGGGTGTGCTTATTCTAGAAATTCAGGAAAAATAAAAAGGATCTTGAAGCTTCCTATTCTAGAACCTTCCACAAGTTGTTACAACCATTGACCTTGGATAAGAACTTTGAATCCTATCTCTTCCTACCTTGGAGATTTCACCTCTTATCCCTTGAGCTCATCCTCCCATCAAGAGTGGATCGCAAGCCTATATTGTTAAATGGATAATAATTCCTAAACTACCATCCTCTCCTATATATTTACTACCATCCACAAGCTAGAAGTTGGCTTTTGGAGATGATCTAGGTGGCTCCAGACACAAGCAGAAGTCCTAGAGGACTTAGAAAGGGTCAAAAATCAAAATGATTAGAATGTTGTCGAACCAAGACCAAAGTGTAGACCTTGTCTCCTAATCATAATGGTATGAATGGTTCATCAAACTAAGCTCGCATGCGAAAGTTAGAGACAGTCAAAGTTCAGGGTTGACTTGGGTGACTAGGCATGCTTAAGGAGGGAACAATTTCGCTAAAACCCGATCACTGGATTCTAGCAAACCTAGGCTGGATTCCAGGTGAAATTGTGGCCTCATTAGAATGACTCCTACAGTCAAATTTTGGAAATTCAAAAAGGGGCTATATGTTATAAAAATTTAAAATAT
>APFE031449929.1:0-10693 GCA_000404065.3 Pinus taeda | reverse complement strand
ATATAGATATAAAGGGGGGTGGTGGGCCACCACCCCCACCATCCCATGCCTCTCCAAACTCCAACACATATACAGTTGTCATGTTAAGTAAGGGAGGCTAGCGGGTATCGAGTCCACTTGGCAGCCCCAGCACGTGTGCCCGCCACTGTGTGGCGGCCCCATGTACAACAAATGAACCTGCATTGAAACCAACCCATGTACACTCCAACGGCCCCAAACTAAATACGCCACCAAAAATGTAAGGAGATGTGGGGTTTAAGGGGCAGGCCATCCCAGGAAGACCTGACCTCTAAAAGTAAAAGGATGCAAATTTAATAAAATAGGTTTTGCGTTAATATGGAGGGGTCAGGGTTTGAACACCCAACCTCCTCCTCATAATTTGTTGCCTTAACCAATCCACCTAAACAACCTTATTGATTAATCAGCCCAAAAATTTATATAAGCCTTCATTTCACCAGTGCACCCAGGCAGCATGGAGGAACCAGGAGTGGGCACAGAAATCAAGAAAGGATATTTTTTAATTAATTTTTAATGCAGGTGGAACCATGACTGAGAAAAATTTTGAGGAGGGTGAAATTTTTGTAGTGTCTAAATTGGACAAATTTTATGTCAATCTTACACCTCTCAGCAACACGAACCCAATGGGGTAGTCAATTTCCATATTTGAGCAGATGATTTGCAGAGGACCCAGAGGAGGGAATCTTTGAGGAATCTAGGGGAATCTAAAAGATTCCTTAAGCCCCAGATTTTCATTTTCTCAGAATTCAGAAATTTAACAGTTGATTTTGCACTATTTGACACCACAAATCTAATGGTGTGTTCAAATTTTCCATTTTCTCATTTCATTTTTTGGCCACTTTTCTAAGTGGAGTGCAGGTGTTAACATTCATGTGCGGGCAACCATTTCCATGAGATTCGACGTAGCGAGGTTGATGGTATGGCTAGCTTCAATAGTTTGACATCCACTTCTTCAGATGGCCCCTGGATGTGAGGTATATGCAGTTTGTTCATGTACCTCTTTTGCTATGCATTGTGCTGCACAGATCCCTATTTTATGCTTAATGTGGGATCTTGATTCTTACTCGTTTTCATGATTCGTACTTTATGTGATGTGGAATCATCTATGCGATGTACTTGTTGTCATGATTCATCATGTTGTGTTTTGAGATCCCTTTGCCGTATGTTGATGGGATACTCATGTGTCACCATGCATGTTTGCATTGAGATCCCTTTTATGCCATGTTGGCGGGATGATCATCATGCATGAGTTTTGTGTCATTCTAATAGGAGCCACTTCTACGTGAGGGCATTTTCCTTGTATAACAGCGACATCACCTCTTATGTACATCATCACTATTGACAACACTTAATGCAGTGGCCTACACCATCTTGACACCGGGGCCCAGAGGCATAGTCCCTCCTCGACAAACTCCATTATCAACATCTTATGTTTTCATGTGCTGATGATTGTCATGTTCCTCTTCTTTAAATCATGCAGATGTATTCATTGATGTTCTTTTAAAAATTCAATTTAACACATCACAAAAGTAAAAGGTCTTGGAAGGGTCCTTTGTCACACCCGGACCTGGATCAAGTGGTATCAGAGTTGTCTTTGTGTTGATGCGAATTGCAAGCGTGAACAATGGAACATGCAGCAACGGAGGATGAAAAAGCAATGTACCAGACCATGCTCAAAATTTCCAAAAGAGTGGAAATAATGTGTGAAACTCTACAGAAAGAGACAGAGGAAAAGGAGCGATTGTAGCTTTAGTTGCAAGCCACAGAAGATGTCCTGGAAGAACTGAAGCACAACAACCAGAATCTTCAAATAGGGAACGTTGAATTGAAGATGCTTCTACATGAAGAGAAAGAGGAGAAACATAGTTTGCTACGAGAAACATAGTTTGCTACGACATCTGCAAGCAAAGGACAAGGCCTTTAAAAAGTTGCAGTGTGACCCATGTGAGGTAAAAAGTAATTCTCTAAATTCTTGTATGTGTCCTGATGATGATTTTACTATTTTTGGAAATCATACCATAGGAATTGGCTGCAAACTATTGAAGAGAATGGGGTATGAAGGAAAAGGCTTAGGCATTAATGTCCAAGGCATTGTCAACCCCATCAAAGTGGAAGAATTACCCCATCAAACAATACTTGGGTATGTCAGAAAGGAAGTTGGGAAATGCGCCGAGACAGCAAGCCAACCACCAGCAATAGATGATGAGAAGCCCTCATCAATTCTTTCTGAATTGACAAAGGAGGTAAAAGATTTTTATTTCCTTTTGGTTTCGTCCTCACATAGTATGATTTCTATTGGAGATTTGGAGATCCCAATTACAGGGACAAACATGAGGCTCCTTACTAGGATGAGGTATGAGGAGGAAAAAGAACTTGGTGTTAATAACGAAGGCATAACTCAACGATTGGAGGTTTTGTAGAGACCTCATTTTGCAGGCTTGAGATACACTGAGGGAGAATGCTCAAAGGTGTCAGATTTTTCCAAAACATCGTTAAAACCGTCAAAGGAAGAGAATGATGGGAACACATCCCCATCATCCCATGGCAGTTTCCATTGCAAGGAAAGAGCTGAGGCAATCTCTCATCACCATACTTACACCAGAGACAACAAGGAAAGGTATAACTAGTCTCAACATTCGAATGTTCATTTTGCTTATAATCATGGTTTTAATGATGAATGTAAAACATGGCATCAAAAGACATGTACCTTTTGTGGATTACATAACCATACATTTTCTAAGTGTTGGAAAAGAATGGCAGCACACAAAAGGATGAGGTGTGAAAGACCCTCCCAACAACAAGTAAAGAAACATGTTAAGAAGATATGCAGGAAGAAGACCTATTGCAGTCATTGCGACATAAGTGGCCATCAAAGAGCCACATGTTGGAGGCCCCATCCAGAACAACACCTTAAAGACAAAGTGTTGATGCATGAACCAAATGAAATAGTTGTTCGATAATCAAAACCATCACAGGGGGATGACCCGTTCACCTTGATAAGTGAAAAATGGTTTCTAGATATGTTGTCTTGTCATGTTCGAGCTTTTGTAAATCATTTGTTGCATTTCAAAATGTATAAGTGATGATGTGTTTTCCATCACTTGTTCAACAACAATACTGTCTGGTCCTATTTTGTGTTGCATGATAAACTCTGAAAGTGATGTCGTGTTTCCATCACTTGCCAAAAGAAAAAATAGTGTTTGGCCTTATTGTTGTAAATCATGTATTGCAGTGATGATGTGTTTTCCATCACTTGTTGAAGCAAAAATGATTTGTTGCCCTTGTTTTCGTAGCTAGGGTATTGTTTCCATTTCAATGTAAACTTGGCTATAGACTGTGTTATAAACTCATGGCAAGTGTGGGACACTTGGGTCATTAGTTAGTCATGAAAGTCAAGCATGTAATTTGCAAAAAAATGTACTACAGGTTGCAGAGGTTGCAAGCGTTGGCTCATCACTTAAGGCTCCAAAGAACAAAGGTGAAGGAGATGAAAGCGAGACCTTTTCAGGATGCTTGTGATGCAGACAAGGTACAGAGAAGTTGCAGATTATTTTTTCATGCTTTTTGAGGACCAAAAGCTCCTCAATGGGGAGGATTGACCTAGGTGGCTCTAGACATAGGCAGAATTCCCAGAGGACTCAGAAAGGGTCAAAAATCAAAATGATCATAATGTTGTCAAACCAATACTAGAGCATAGATCTCGTCGTCCTGATCATAATGGTGTGAATGGTTCATCAAACCGATCTCATATGTGAAAGTTAGAGGCAATCAAAGTTCAGGGTTGACTTGGGTGACTAGGCATGCTTAAGGAGGGAACAATTTTGCCAAAGCCCAGCCACCAGATTCCAGCCAATCGGGGTTAGATTCTGGGTGAAATTGTGGCCTCATTATAATGACTCTTATGGTGGCCATGTCCTTAGAATCACATTATTATCATGGGGGCATGAAAACTTATATCAAGCATAGCTTTTCTCTATTTCAAGCTTGTGTAAAAATGAAACCACTCTCAAGCATAGTTTTTCTCATGTTTCAAGCTTGTGAAAAAATGAAACCATCTTCAAGCACTCTCAAGCATAGTTTCCACATGTTTCAAGCTTGTGTAAAAATGAAACCATTTTCATCCTACCTCTCGTGATTGCCATTTTTTTATCAGATTGTTTATGTCATATGAGCCTTGGTTTTCTCTTTCTATTGTCACCATCTACTTGACCAATCATACACTTTCACTTGGTTATTACGCCGTAAGGCATTTCCCTCTGAAATCCATCCCCCTTTCTGCCTACCTGTCATCTTTGTACACCGCACGATGAGATGTTAGACGATTAGAAAGACGTGAGCCGTCGATCCTTGTGATTCTCTGTGTTTCCCTTGCTGCGAAGGAAAAAATCGTTTGAAAGACTTGAACCGTCGATCCTTGTGATTCTCTGTGTTTCCCTTGCTGCGAAGGAAAAAATCGTTCAGGTAAGGGTGGGTGCGGGGTTAACACCGTTTCGCCTCCATTAATGTCGACATATTTATAGTGGAAAATGGTCCATTTCAGGTTTAACGAGCAAGCCTAGGATGGCTACACAAGATGTCGAGAGGACTCAACAGCCACGGTCTCCAATTTTTCTGCGCCATCGCCTCCTCCGGTTCTCACGCGTAAGTTCTATGAGATTTTGCCATTGCAGGTAGTGCCTGTTTTGCCGTGTTTGTGTTGAAATTGAGGCATGTGTTTGTGTTGAAATTGAGGCATATTTGTGGGTGTAGCAGATCTGAAGATCACTGGGCTTCTAGTGCCCCCGGCACACGAGAGTTAGCACCCCAGCCGCTGACACAGTATGCACATGATCATTGTTAACCCCACTAAAATCCATCCAGCCACCGCAGATTCTTTCAATGGATATTCATGACCAATGCAAGATAAGAACTCTGGCATACATCCCTTAGCATAGTTTGATCAGAATCTCCCTTTCAGCAAAACTTGAATTTCCTCTTCCCAGGTGTATCCTTAATGAAAAGGTCTAACAAAAAAGCATGATCTTAAAAACTATGAAATCAGAACCTAGCACATTTCTCATCGAGCTTCAATGGGTCTTGGATCAAAACTATGCTGCACGTCACCATAGGGTCGAACCAAAAAAAAAGGTACTGATATATTCTGCAATCTATATGTGACTCCCTTCGATTAGGAGAACATCTTTCCATGCTTCATAAAACATCCAAGAAAGGCCAGATGCCGGCACAACTTTGAGGCAACTTGCACTCCAACCCCTCTAAAGTCCTTTCAATCCTTCCTCCTCAATGATTGTTTTAATAATGTTAATCATGTATGTTGGCTGCTTGCCTTTTAGCATGCCAACCATGAGTCTTTTGCGAGCTACTTCCAGTGGAAAGCTTAATGCACTGGATGTAAGCCCTGCCCATATAGAAACAAGAAGTCAGGACTAAGTGGTTTACAATAAATTAATGAACTTCATAATAATAACTGAGGAAATCTTATGTGGATTAATAATTAACTACTTTGTTTTATTCCATTTAAAGTAGGCATAAGCTAGAAGGCGAACCCACCTCCAAAGGCTCCAATAAGAAGTGCTTCTACCCAGTCCAGAGACTTCTTGTTGCATGATCTGCAATATGCTCTCTTTGTTGACTCATGTACAAAATAATAAGATGTACTGTAGGGAACCATACCAATTATAGTGGGTACAAGGCCTGCATATAAAGCTCCTGGACCTTCTTCCTGTGATATTTTCCTTAGAGCGTGCCTGATGCTATGATACACTCTAGGATGCACAGTGAAACGGTCCTGATTTGCAAGATAAGAAAGAAATTACCTTTACTGAGTTGACTCACAGATTGCCAAAGAAATTCCTGCTTGAGTATGCAATATATCTAGAAATGTGACTTGGATCCTTAGTAGAATATCTATTTCAAGCACCTTTCTAGAAAGTTGTATAAAAACATTACTAGTTACAGAAGCAAAAAAACTACCTTCAAGACCTCCAAAGGATAGCAAGACAATGTGCCAGCGACGCCTGCAGCAGCACCACTTATAGCAACTGGGGAAATCCAGGATACTGGCAAATCTAGAGTCCACCCAACAATTTGAACTCGGGGACATCCATTCTTCTCCCATTGGTCTTGGACAGATGTTAAAAATCGTTTTGTAGATTAAAATGTGCAAAGCTCAATTGCTTGGGTAGGAACTATCCGAAGTAGATTAATGCCATTGCCAGCCCACAGACCTTTCCAGCCTTGTTCTTTCATCACCTCTTTAAAACTCCCAACAATGTTCTTTGAACCAACACCTACAATCATCCTTGTCCTGGAGGAGACATTTGCAAAATACATTGGATTGCTTTTCCATCAAGCATAATGGGAGCAGCACGACATTACCTATTCTTACTGCTCTAACTAATTGCTCCTTCCTTAAATAGATACACATAGGTGAAAATCATCTTACTGGCACTATACCCTCTTCCATTCAACAGCTTTCCCGACTTTCTGTGTTCGATTTCAGCCACAATGAAATAGGTGGAAAAATACCACCAGAGATTGGCAAATTGGCTAATCTGACATATCTTAATTTAGAGTGGAATATCTTCAATGGATCCATTCCTTCAACACTGGGCAGACTTCAAAAGTTGGAAAGATTGTATTTGGACAAAAACAAGTTACGAGGAAGTATCCCAACGGAAATTGGAGGCATACAAAGATTAGGACTCTTATCTCTGAGCCAAAGCAAGCTCTCTGGGAAAATTCCTCACTCTTTGGGTCAACTGAAACCGCTGAGAGACCTCTACCTTGATCAAAACAAATTATCTGGAAACATATCCCCGAATATAGGAGATTGCCTGAGATTGGACGTGTTGGACTTGTCTCACAACACGTTTAATGGAAATATACCACGAACAGTTGCAGGTCTTCCAAATTTGCAATTCTTCTTCAACTTGTCCAGCGATTTATTAGAAGGCCCCCTGCCTCTTGAGATTAGCAATTGAGATTAGCAAGATGACCATGGTTCAAGAAATAAATGTTGCTGTCAACGATTACCTGGTTCTATTCCAAGCGAACTTGAAAGTTGCACAGAAGTACACTATCTCAATCTGCCGTGGAATTCATTTGATGCCCAATTCCAGATTCACTTGGGAAACTGGGATCTTTGGAGGACTTGGATTTCTCCGAAAACAATTTGTCACGCACAATACCTATGTCCCTAGAAAACCTTAAAATGCTTCACCATTTGAACTTCTCTTTCAATAAGTTGAAGGGGGAAGTTCCCAAAGGCGGGATTTTCAGAAGACATAGGAGTGGAGCATTCATGGGAAATCTCGGTCTCTGTGGACAATGGGTACAGTTGCAGGAAGGACATGGAGACATAATTCAAGGCCTAACCCATATACTACGAATTTGGATAAATATTGGTCCATATGTTATTTATATGCCTAAAATTGAGGTTTGGGCAGTGGAAAAGGTTAATGAGATTTCTGAGAATCAGGGAGGTGCAGACCAAAGTGCTAGATCTCGAGCATGGATATACTGCTTCAGCAAGTGGATTCAATACCTGCGGATGTGCCGTTGGTATTTCTGGCTACTTGTGAGCTACCAGGGACTGCTTTTCCCTTTCAGATAAGAAATTTCTTCATGAACCAAGACGCTGATGTATCTTCACTTGCATCCAAAAAGAATGTACCTTGCTTTTCTGTGCAACGACCTTCTACCTCAGATTATAAGTGTTTATTTGATCAATCTGCTAAGAATATAACAAAGGCTTTAATGAGAAGATACATTCAATTTATTCATGACATATCTCATGGTGTTGCTATATCGCTGAGGAAATTTAAAACTGCTTCGTCTTGTGGAAAGCTGGATGAAGGAGCTGGGAAAAATATAATAAACTGTCCTTCCAAGACATGTATTGAGAGGGAATATGCCTCACTGGATGAACCAAAGAATATCTGTTCTGAGGATGATGTTGGTGGTTTTCATAAAGGAAGTCAATATTATTCAATAGGTGCTAAGGATTACACTATTCTATCGAACATTGAGTTGGAACATTTAAATCTGAAAGATAGACATGATTAGAAGCAACAATGGCCAAAGCCAAATGCTGCAAAAGCCTTCTCACCGGGGATCTGGAAAAGGAACAACAGCCATGTAGCTAGCAATTGCAGCTTGTGGTTACCAACTTCTCCACTATATACAGTTTGCTGAACTTGCTGAACTTTGTTGGGTGACACCAAAGTTGAATGAAGGTCCCTGTGCAACCACAGATGGCCCATGGAAGCGTTGGCCAATTAATTCTTGTGTTCTTGATACAAACAGCTCAACACAAGTTGCATCAGGGGACAGCAGTACTGAACATAAAGGTATGTCGGTCACTTCTGCAGTGAGAGGTTTGGTTGCTATGGGCTTGCTTGCCTTCAAGGGTTTATACAATACTGGGAACGAAGTTTCACGTGATATAAGAAAGGTTTTGGAGCTTTTAGTTAAAAAATAAAAAAGAAGATTCAAAATGGAAAAGATAAATGCCAAATTTTCCCTCTATTAGCACAAGCAACTTCTCTGGAGGACATGGTTAACATTTGGGCATATGCCACACAGAGATTGGAAACATAGCTGCATTCTTGTAGTGGATCCTTCTTCATGTGCGAGGAAAGGTCAGAGTTAAGCTCCCAAGGGCTTACTGATATTAACATTGTTGGTCGTGGGGAATTGTATGTTCAAGCAACCTCTGATCCTTTTCCAGTTTCTTATTTAAATAACGAAAAAGGTTATTTTCGGCAACACTTCAAGCCCAAATGTTTTTAAACCTGGTATTTATGGTCCTGCTACAAGCATTATTGGGACAGAGATATCAAGTCCAAGATCTCTGTTAGCAAACAATGCTGTTTTGTGGGAATGTTGTCGGCCGATCTTTCCCCCAGTTTGTGACCCCAGCAAATTTTCTTTGCGCAGAGCCTCTGTAGCCCAGAATAATGTGGACTCAGGTGACACTATTGAAAAATCTGCTCAGGAAGCAACTGTGGCAAGGCCGGCTAGGTTTTGCAGGATGATCAATGGAACAGTATCTAAGGCTGATCCATTTGATGGTCATGAAATCCAGTCAGACTTCAAATGCTCAGAGACATTATCAACCAACCATCATTTTCATGACTCTGAGATAGGCATTCTACAATCACATGGTGCCTCAGCAGACACAAATGGTGGTAATGTAGATGCGACAAATAAAATAGAAGATGGTAATTTGCCCAGTTCTCAGGTGCAGTGTGTCTATCGGTGTTGTTCTGAGTGCATACATAGAGTCCATTTATTAGTGAAGCAATTTGTCATGAATTGTTGGAAAGCTGATGGATGCTCTGACAGATACGAAAGTGTCCATGATCAAGTTGCTTCATGTGCAGCACGTGTGCTTGCAGTTGTAGCCTAATTTGGTGTCTCAAAGAGCACAAAGGAATCAGGCAGTATGGAAGGGTCCGTGCTTCTTGGTCAAAACTCTTGTTCTTGTGAGGATACATGTAATTTTCATCCGATGCAGACTTTTTCTTGAAGGGGCACAAATATCAGGAGCGAAGAAATCACTATAAGAGGATGTAAATGTCATGTGAGTCCAAGAAAAAGGAATGCAAGGTGGAGACATGGACGTGATACTTCTTGGCTAGAAGCTAATCTTGAATTTGTTATTGTTGATCATGTATGTAACTCTGACCGGACCGAGGACCTTCATATTCATTGTCAAACAGAGCATGTTTATTTTTGTTCGCTTATACAAAAATTGTCAACCATGAAGCAGCCTCTATGGTAGCTGTCCTTGTAATGGTTTAAACGGTCACATAAGCTGTAAAAACACTTTCTGTGTACATGCGAGAAAGCTTCGCCCCAAGATTTGTAGAACAGAGTCCTCTTTAGCTTCCACTACCCCAGTGACCGTGTCCTTGGAGACATGAAATTAGCCATGCAATGCTTTAACCAAGGTCTAAAGGATAAGCTCAATTCCCAATATTTCTCTTCAGACTGTAATCTGGCTGTTCCTTTGATGGCTTAAGCGATTTATTTGCTGAGTAATTTGTTGCTTCAAAGTGAAGTATCCTTGGTCTTTAGTGATGGGGCCATTGGGAGGGGCCTTGCATCATATATTTGAAAGCTGGAATGTTGTAGTTGGAGGGACTAGAGTGCTACAGGAACCAAAAAACTACCACCCCACGAAACAAGTGAAGGACCAAATGAGTTGAGCAATGTGGCAAAAGGAGACATCGAGAATTTTTTGAGTATTTGGTGTTGATAAACAAGACTGAGATTGGGACCAAATAGAGAGAGAAGTAGCAAATTTCAATGGCGTCTCCAAGCTTTTCTGTCACAACCCATTCATTGACACGACCAACTTCTAATAATCCAATGATAGTTGCCCTGGTTCCATGCAGAGACATCACATTTTCAAACAAGATCCAGAAAACAAGCAAATGCAGAGATCTGAAACAACCAACATTTCATTTAATTAGTTGTCCTTGACCACTACAGTAGAGAGACCTTTTTTGTCTTGTTTTTTTCCCATGGCAAGTGAGGATGATTATCATGATATATCTTTCGAATTTTATGTGTAGTAAAAGTGGATGAAAAAGAGGTTGAAGCTACTTACTTGGGAGTGCTTACTGCATTTAGTAAAGTGATGATCGAAGCTCTAAATAGGAAGAAG
>APFE031449927.1:0-16198 GCA_000404065.3 Pinus taeda | reverse complement strand
CTCTTGAGGACTGATATGGCACTGTTCAAGCCTTTTGGCCCCTTACAGGACCCTTGGCGCTCCTGCAAGAATACATAGATTCAGCCTCATCTCTGAGGTATGTTCCACCATTAAAATCGTACCAAGACTTCTTATAGCTCTCCTTAAAGGTTTGATCTACCTTCTTCCAAAATCGGCCTCAAGACTAATCAAAGAAAGATACTTAAACAAACTTCTTCCTTTTTCACTCGCTGCTTTGGATTTGTGGCTCCTTTTGATGCTCTCCTACTAGGGTTGATGTTTGTAAACTAAATTGTCTACTCCTCCCTCTTTCCAATAAATCTGACGAGGGAGTTAACTATCCTTCTAAACACGTCTCTAGACTATCTTCTAAGCTTTATATTACGAAACTGGTGCATGATATACCATACCATCCATCAAATCCATGATCTCTCAATAATAGAGATCTTCCTTTTTCTTCATTGAAAGCTCTTCATCTTCAACTGTTAATGCTTTAGACCTTTCCTTCTATTCTTTATTCTGGATTCTTCTATTGAACATTGAGCCCATAATTCTTCAAATGATGGAGCTTCTTTTCTTTCACAGATGTTGCTTGCAAAACCATCCCATTCTTTAGGTAAGGCATTGATTACCATTGTGATTAATTATGAATCATATATTTCCTCACCTACTTATTGAAGTTGATCTTTGATTTTTGATAGCTTCGTGAAAAAATATGCTTTAGTGTCTTCTATTGATATTTTTGATTGATATAGTTGAGTTCTCAAGGCAATCATGTGACTAATTGTACTCATGGAGCATAATTTCACCAAAGTATCATAGACTTCTCTAGACATAGATAATTTTGATACAAAAGTGATAAGGTGGTATTTGATGGACTAAAAAAGAATTCTTTGAGCCTCAATCTTCTCTTTTTCATATTTTTCCATTTTTGGAGCATTCTCTTTATTTGGTACTGGAACTTTCTCTTGAACGAATTTCATAACATCACTCTCTATAAGGATTAAGTCAATTCTCTTTTTCTATGCCTTGAAGTTGGATGCTCCTTCTAGCTTATTGCTTTCCTTGCACATAAATGGCATTGGATTAGACATAATGACTTGGAGGAGAGTTGTTATTAAAAGATATCTTCATATATCGCTGCTAAAAATGATGATCTTCTTGAGCTGCTAGAATGATGATCTTTTGTTCTCTAGCATGTAAGAGTGCCTACGTGAACTATCGTTTCAAGTCATCTTGCATTGTCTTATCACGTGTTCATGTTTTATAAGTGTCGTCACTCTATCTTTGTAAACACTTGAGTTGTCTTGCTAAGGTAGAAAGCACTAACTTTCTTTGACTTAGTGACTAGCTTTCTTCTCTAAGACATGCACAGACACAAAAGCAAGAAAAGCATGGACTTTTCTCTAAGAAAAGCACACTTTCTTTATTCAACAGTCACAAAAGCCATTGTTGCAGAAAAGTGTGCCTTCCCACGCAAAAGCGGACTTTTGACTCTTAAGAGTGCACACTTCCTTCAAACAGTGGAGCACACTCCAAGTCTTCAAGGAGAGTGCACTCCTTGTCAATAATTGTGCCCTAACTGGGCGCACTCCTTTAGCTCAGTGACCACGCCTTCATGGTCCCAGTGGAGCACACTCCATCTTATCAAGGACTTTGCCCTCCTTCCTTTGCATACATGTGCTTTCCTTGCTTGCATGGTGAGCACACAACTAGAAAATAAGAGACCACTTCACTTCAACTGCTCAACTTACTCATCAATCGACAAGTGGCAGGCATGCATGAGTTTGTTTTGCATGCAGATTTTCTTTATAAGCAACCTAATATTTCATTCATTCCTCAAGCTGGGTTGAGTGCACTTCTTTTTATCAAGGAGCTCCTCTTCTATCTTGATCACAAGTAATTCTTGCATGTCACTTTTCTTGATTGCTTTTATGAATTTTTTTTCCGCCGCTTTTGTTTTCCTTGCTAGTGTTTCTCTCCGTTTCAGCTTCTCTAGTGGTGTTTATATCCATTCTTCATATTACAAGTGTTAGCTTTCTGTCGCAAGTGACTCTTCACATTCCATGACCCTTCATCTTCTGTTCATAATTGCGACAAAGTCTATAAGTACTTGTAGATCCTTCCTCTTAGTGTTATTTTGATTCCATTGTGTAGCTAGCCTTTACTTAGTCCATTCCGAGCCATCACATGCAAAAGCGCACTTCCGGAGGCCAAGCTATCGCCTGGGCAAACTCCCTAGAAACAAGAGTTCCTTCCTTTGAAGAAGTGTGCCCAACAAGAAGTCTTGTGTCTCTTGAGTGCATGGCGCAATAACAAGCAACAAGCTTGACCTCATGATCATTGAGCATGCGCCCTGTGCCCTCTCTCGCTCCCTTGAGCACACAACGCACCAACAAGCACCAAGCTTCACCCCTTGGCCATTGTTTGTGTGCCTTGCGCCCTCACGAGTCCCCTGAGTGCATAACACATTCATATGCTTCAATGAGCCCTCCTAGTGCCTTGAGCATGCTCCCTGTGCCCTTGTAGCCTTTCTCTCTCTCTCTCTTGAGCGCATGACACACTCACAAGCCCCAAGCAGGCCCAAATTGACCACTGTTGCTTTGACATGCACCCTGCTTTTGCCTTGATGTAGTTTTCACTCACAATGGCTTGTGAACACCCTGTCGCATGTTTCATAAGCTTATGTTCTTAGCTAGACTTGATTTTGCCTCTGTCATTGTCATTTAATGATTTTGCATGCATTAGATAGGAAATTATTTGAAACTAATTCTTGGTCGTCATGAGTGTATCTCCACATGCAGGTGTTCTAGGTACAAGTTATATCGCTCTTTCATCACCTGTTGGAACCATGTCTCCCACCACCCGTCGAGTTGTCTCAAAGGAAACCTCAAAAGAAAGTACCAAGGAGGCTTTGGAGATTGTTAAGCCTACGATGCCTATCCTTTCAGATACACAATCCTTCATTGATAAATTGTTCAAGGACTCATGGAAGGAAATCAAGGATAGTTTCTTGGAAGAAACATTCCCTGAGAACTTGGAAGACAAGGCAATATATATCAACATCAAACAATCTAAGATACACATGATTACATGTAGATTCCCGGTGATACAATGTGCAGAGGCCATTGAATGGATCATATCACACATGGATAGTACAAATTTGGTCCTACATAGTGAAAGCGGAAGTGGGATCACCACTTACCATTCCTCATGACATACATTCTTACTATAATATGGTAAAGTCCAATCAATGTGAAAACACTCAATTCTACACAACATGGGCAAGTCTTATCACAAAGGAGATCATTAAGTCTTGGTGCCAAGAGCCTGCCAAATTCCATCACAGACCAATATATCCGATAAGAATCTTAAGAAAGGTCTAAGAATGCATACATATTTTAGGAGAATTGGATTTTTTTTCTCAACATGGTTGTCTCAAGAGGAAAGATATTCAATTGGGCAAATATCTTTTCTCATGAATTCAAGCGTCATGTGAGTAGGACAAAACAACTCTATTGGCAAAGCAAGCATCGAAATTTACATGTCATCCTTCCTGGTAGATGGGATTTGTGCTAGGTATACTTTTACTAGGATGAATTGGAACTGGACCCTACGAGAGAAGCTACCTATCTATTGGCATTGCAGAGTTCTATCAAAGACTAGCTTATGAGGGGAATATGACCGGTCAACAAAACATTTATTTGCCATCCTTTATCAAATGATATTTGAGGTTGATCCTCCTTGCATGACTGACCAAGTGAAGGAGGCACTGCATGACATCACAAATTGGTTTGGTACATCAGATGACACATATATTAGATGCTTTAGATGTCAAACAACTCCTCATGTCATGCCAAGATATGTAACTAACAAGGTGGTCTTGCAAGAAGCAAACTATCAGTTATAATGGATTGTTTGAGCAACTTCACAGGATGGAAAAGGTTTCTGGGCCTACTTTTCCTTTGTGGATTGGACTTTATGAGCTGAAGAGCCTTAACATGGAAGATGCAAAAATTGAAGAACTGAAGCTCCTTCATTTTGAAACCAGAAGTTTTCATAGGTATGATCCTAGGAAGGTGTGCACACAACATTGTGATAGAATAGGGTACACCTAGGCATATGTACCAATGATTATCTTAGAGGATGAAAAGGTTAAGAATTAGTACAACACATTAAGAAAAGATCGCCTAGTATGTGAAGCAGGTCCCTCTGAGATTAGACAGATTCCAGAAGTACATATGGAGGAAGCGCAACAAACAACAATTGCCCAAGTAGTCAATACAACACCTAGAAAGAAATTGAAGCATGATCTAGTGGCAGAAACCAACAAAAAGTATAAAGTCAATCCTATTAGCAAGGGTGCCATTGAAGAAAAGCAACAGAGGAAGCATAAAGAAGAGGAGAAAAGAAGATTAGGAGCAAGAAGGCAAGAAGACGAGGAATACTAACAAATGGAGGAAGAGGAAAAGGAGAAGCAAGATGTTTTTCTTAGACAACAACAAGAAACATAAGAAGAGATGAGAAGATCAAAAGAAGAAAATAGGAGCATAACAAAAGAACAATAAAAGCAGTCACAGGTGGAAGAAGTCATACAATTGTTGGAGAAGAACAATTGACCCAAGAAATAGAGGTAAATTTAGAAGAAGAATATGCTATTGAGTCCATTGAAGATGAACCGGACACTCCATCGTATCCTCCGCTAATGGGTGGTCGTCTCCCATTTAGCGAGATGGGAATTACACCTCCACTAGAAGATCGATTCATGGATGTATGTAATGTCAACTTCGATTAGTTGAAGAAAAGGATCGTGCAAGAGAGATGAAGGCATTTTCCTAATGATCCTAAACATCCAGTCTGTGTATGTACTGAGAAGGTGATAGATGTCAACACCAGGAGGAACCCTCGAGTAGTCATGGTAGCTAATGTTGCTTTTGCATCAGCAACACAATACAACTATGAACATCTTATGAGCGAAAATGCAAAGTTGAAGAAAGAGTTAGCTGTGGCAAAGCGACAGGTAGATCAACTCACTACAAAAAATGAACAATTTCCTTCTAACAATTTTAGTACAATGGAATTCCAGTCAACGATATTTTAGGAATTGGAGCCAATGGAGGGCACTATGAGGCAGTTATACAATGAAATGATTCTTCTGCATGAGGTGGTAACACCCCTGGTTGGAATATAAAAGAAAGCTCAAGAGATATTGAAACTCGTTAAGGTTGCAAATAGGGCAGTTGATTTGATATATGAGTGGGGTGCTAAGTATTCAGATACTCCACAGCGGCTGGTCAGAAAGGACAAAATTGTTGCCGAAATGGATAGGGTACAACTAAAAATTCATATATAGAATTACCTCCATCTCGACGAACAATCGACCAACACTATGACTGCTTATGGTCGATTACATAATGGTTTGGAATCCCTGGTACAAAAGCATGGAATGCCTTCTGTGGGTGCATTAGGGGAAACAGGGATGTCATTATGTAGGAAATAAGGCAGTACATCGAATAGATCAGGCAAGCAGCAGGCTAGGAACGTTTGGACATAACCAAAATAATATTCCACAATATGCAGTTGCAGTGGCCAAGGTTGATATCGAATTATCTTGGCTATGGAACAATGTGCAATCCAACTCCAAATCTATACTGTTAGAAGCTTTGGAGGTGAAGATGTGATATGTCATAGAGCTATCAGCCTGAGTCAAAGTTATCACAGTATAATTCAAAGCATGAAATTCATATATCGCAGATGAACTCCATGATGAAGAGACTGATTTGTCCCTCTCTTCTCTATAGAGACATCTTGCCATATTAGAGTTTTGTCTAAAGTAGTTGTCATCTTATATGTATTTTGTCTTCTGTAAGTAATGAGTCCAATGTAAAAGACTCCAAGTGACACAAGTGGAATTTGAATAGTCTTATGAGGAATGTTAAGAGTCATATGTAGAATGTGAAGGGTTACATGGAAGCCCCATAGGTCACACAAGTCAAAGAGTCACGACGAAACTCAAGAGTCAGTGTTATTTGTTACAAATAGGTCCTTATAACTCAAGCAAAAGGCTTGGACCTTGGAGAATTTTGGCCTTAGCTTCTCTAATAGTGCATAGGAGAGAAAATCATTCTTTGGAGAAGCAAGTTGTAGCTTCATGTTCCACTATTAGAGCTAGTGTTCCACCTATGTAATTGTGTATTTGGAATCTTTCATTAATCATAAGAAGTTCTTCGAGCCAACATTATTTCATGCATGTATCATGAATGTAGTAAACCTATTATTTTTATGTTTATGGTATATGTTGGTGTAACACATGATAAAGATAATAAACTATTTTGTTTCTTTAGATATGTATATTGTTGAATGGGTGTTGTTATGCTTTTCACAATTGTTGTTTATCTTGTGAACTAATTTGTAGGTTAATAAACAAGTGTTTCTTCTCTTTCACTTGTGGGTCTCTCTTAAGATAATACTCAGTTACTACCCTATTAAGGGCTCGTTTCTGCTATATTCATGAGAGTTCCTTTATACTCTACATTTGGTGTCACACAAAGCTTACACACTTGTTGCCCCAAAGCCTTGTTATGATCTCTTGTGTATGTATTGTGGCCAAGGCATATCTCTAGACCATTCACAATGGTGGTCAGACCATATAACCAAATGGGACTCCTATATCAAATGGTGTGAGGTGTAATTGAGACTTCATATCGGGGAGATCCCCTGTATGTTGGTGAGTCCAACACCTTCAACACACATATATCATGTTAGAAAATCAAGGTAAAGAGATTTTCTTACTTGGTAATTACTTGTGAGACTTGATTTTCTTTCTTTTGTTATTTATAGTTCTTTTCTCATCAAGCAATTACACAAATTATTATTCTAAGATAACAAAGAAGCAAGAGACACAAAAATTTAGGCTATCAATCTAGGGAAAAACCCCTTAAAAGGGGAAAACCCATCAATCCTCTTCTTATTGAATCAAGTCAAAATGAGATATCACACCTAGAGACAATACAAGTTTGCCACCAACTGACCAAGTTGACACCTTCTTTAAGTATTCCAAATCAATGTCTTCATATCAAAATCAATGCTAAACAAATATGTCCTCCAACTGCTCAGAAGTTTGAAGTCTGTGATGAAGAGGTCGAAAACAAATCTGTTAATACTTCAGAAGAATTTCAGGCCTGTAAGGAAGAGGCTAAAACATGTTTGTCAACCCTTTTGCAATTCGATCTTTTTACATAGAAATATGCGAGCTTTATTTCATATATATTCATCAATCCTTTTGGAGTGTTCCTTTCTTTGTTCTTCCTTCTTATTCTTTGCTCCTTTTCTATGTTACAAATCTCCCATTTTCGAATGGATGAACTAAATCACAAGTAGGTCGAACCTATCTTCACATATATACTTGAATGGAGGTCGAATATTTGTCATTGAGCCCGACTTGGTCAATGTCTTGTCGACTTAAGACTTCAACTAAAAAATATTTGTTTTTCTTTCTTTTACAAATGTCCAAATGGGACATTCTTGAATACAAATTTTTATGACTTTTATAATGCATGAAGAACATGCTTGATAAACATATAAAATGATAATAATACAGATAATTATTTTTACATTATGAAGACTGAGACTAGTTACATTTCCAACAATAATGCACTTTACAAAAACAAAATCAACATATTTCTATATTTGAAGTTCAAGAAGTTTCCATCTCTATCATACATGTACTAACATCCAAATGTACCTATGCAATATGGGAAATTTGCAAAAGGCATTTATATGGACACGATCATTGAATTATGCATATCAAATAAAACATTATTACATACTTGATGAGAACTACTACTTCAAAACAATAACTCTACATCCAATATCACTTAGAATTTGGTCAATATATCCTTTAAATATATTTGCTAAATAAAAAATAATTGCCATTGATATTGTTATTTTTTCATAGATAAAATTATTGTTAGAGAAATTTCGGCGAAATCACATACAAAATCATTTGTCGACGCGTTTCGAACCAACCAGTGTGGTTCATCGTCAGGACAAGTTGAAGAACCGATCCAGCTAGCTTGTTAAATAGTATGGCAAAGACTCCAATGGCTATATTGACAGCTGCTAATTCTGACCTTATGACCCCAGACAATAAATAATATTCTTGCTATATTATTTAATTACTATTATTCTTAGAAAATTGTTAAATTAGGTAAATTATATAGTTAAAATATTCTTACCCGCTAGAAATACACTTGTTTATGTAATTGTTTATTAATAAATGAATATATATATACGAACCAATTCAAATTAAAATAATATTATAGGTACATTCATATATTTATTTAATAATAATTTTATCATTCCGAATCTAAAGGTCTGTTTGAAAGTAAATTAATAAATTATAAGCTATCTCACGATACAATTTAATAATTTATATAATAATTCATATTTATTAAATAATCTATATTTATTAATACTGAGGCCCTTGGTTGGTCATACTGAGTCCTTCGTCAAAGACTCGGCTTCCTTTATTGATGATCTTAAGAAAATTAACCTTGAGCCCGAGGACTTTCTGGTAAGTTTCGACGTGGTCTCTCTTTACACTTGTATTCCCATCAATGAGGCCATGAAGGTGATTAATAAGCTCACCGACCCTGATATGGCTAGGTTGGTTGAGCTTTGCCTTACTTCCACCTTCTTCAGCTTCGAGGGAAAATTTTATGAGCAGACTTGCGGAGTTGCCATGGGCTCCCCTTTATCCCCTGTTGTGGCTAATCTCTTTATGAAGGATTTTGAGTCTAAGGCTTTGGCCTCCTCTCGTCTCTTATCGAAGCTGTGGAAAAGATACGTTGATGACACTGGTGTTGTTTGGCCTCATGGTCCTGATGAGCTGGATCGCTTCTTCAGTCATCTCAATAACCAGTCCGCCGCCATCAAATTCACGATGGAAAAAGAGGACAATGGTTGTCTTCCATTCTTGGATGTTCTCATCTATAAGAAGGCAGATGGTTCCTTTTCTCATCAGGTGTTTAGAAAGAAGACGCATACTGAGCAATACTTGCATGCTTCTTCCCATCATTTCCCCGCTCAGAAGGTAGGGGTTCTAAGCACCCTTGCCACCTGTGTTGTTAGAATTTCTGATGAAGAGAGCTTGGAAACGGAGAAGGCTCATCTCCTGGATGTCTTTGTGAAAAATGGTTACAGTAGACACCTAGGTCAGAAAGCCTTCCTCAAGGCCAAGAAGGAGCCTTCGATCCATAGAGATCCTAAAGATCGTGTGATGGGGGTCAACCTGCCTTACATCCAGGGGACCACTGATAAGATTGTGAGGGTTTTGAGGAAGTACGATGTGCCCGCAACTTTCAGGCCTCTCAATACTATCTGTGGCTCCCTCAAGTCTGTAAAGGATCCTATTGATCCCAAAGACATGAAGGGCGTCTATATCATTCCGTGCTCCTGTGGGACTCCATATATAGGTGAGACAGGTCTCTCTATCAAGCAAAGGATTAGTGAGCATTCGGCTGACTTAAGGCATGGAAGGGCCAAGTCCTCAGCCCTGGCTGAACATGCCGAGAAGACTAAGCATCAGGTCTGTATTGAAGAGGCCCAATTCATTGCTAAAGTGGCGCAGTTTCACCATCGCAAATTTAGAGAGGCCCTGGAGATTGAGAAAAGGCCGAAGAACCTTAATAGGGATGATGGCTGGAAGATTAGCAGTTGCTGGGTCCCAGCCTTGTCTTCCTAGCCTCCTCATTCCCTCATTTGTAAGGTCTCGGGTTGGTCCTTTTTCCCTTTGGTCATTATAGTATTTTTGATATATAGTCAGTTTTTAGTCATTATTTGGTTCTCATCCTTTAATCTTAGCGTCCTTAGAGTATATTGTAATAAGATAATTTGTTCCCTTTTATTATCTTAGTTATCTAATATTATTCGTCCTATTATTAAAATCTTTATTAAATTACTTTCGAGCCTATTTTCTATTTTGTTTTGGAATAATAATATTCAAGAAGTAATTTAATAGATTAATTTTGATTGCTTTATATTATATATATATATATTTGATTTCTATAAACGAATTATTATCATCCTATAACAGCATAGTATATGTTAGATATTTGAATTTATTAATAAACAATTAATGAATCATTATGTGAATTTATACTAATGAACCTGATAATAGTTATATACAAATATATAGTAGTTGATAAACAATTAAATTATGGAGATAATTTACCAACCATTATATTAATCGTGTTATTAATTTATAATATAATTAGTTTTAAATTAGTTTATATATTTTAATAGTTCATATATTAGAAAAGGTTGAATATATTTTTATTCTATTTTATACTAAACTACCCATTAGCATATGGAATTAGTTAGAATTTGAACCTATATAAGTAATAATATATGTACCTAATTACATGGGTATTTTAAATAGTATTTTTGGAATAATAAATAAATTAATAAATATAGATTATTTAATAAATATGAACTATTATATAAATTATTAAATTGTATCGTGAGATAGCTTATAATTTATTAATTTACTTTCAAACTAAGTAATAATATATGTACCTTAATTACATGGGTATTTTAAATAGTATTATTGGAATAATAAATTAATTAATAAATATAGATTATTTAATAAATATGAATTATTATATAAATTATTAAATTGTATCGTGAGATAGCTTATAATTTATTAATTTACTTTCAAACGGACCTTTAGATTCGAAATGATAAAATTATTATTAAATAAATATATGAATGTACCTATAATATTATTTTAATTTGAATTGGTTCGTATATATATATTCATTTATTAATAAACAATTACATAAACAAGTGTATTTCTAGCGGTAAGAATATTTTAACTATATAATTTACCTAATTTAACAATTTTCTAATAATAATAGTAATTAAATAATATAGCAAGAATATTATTTATTGTCTGGGGTCATAAGGTCAGAATTAACAGTTGTCAATATAGCCGTTGGAGTCTTTGCCATACTATTTAACAAGCTAAGCTGGATCGGTTCTTCAACTTGTCCTGACGATGAACCACACTGGTTGGTTCAAAACGCGTCGACAAATGATTTTGTATGTGATTTCGCCGAAATTTCTCTAACAATATTATGGGTCACATAAGTCTAAATTCCTAAATAAAATTATGTTTCCAAAAATAGGTATTCAGTTTCAGCACTATTTTTTTTCTTTCAAAGTTGAACTTTCTCACATTTATGAAATATGGTTAGTTTTTATTAATACATAACTATAATTTCTTATATTTATGGAGCTTTATTTTACCAATATTGACACATTTTTTACACAATTTAAATTTATCATATTCTCATAATGTCATGATATAAATATCACTACTAAACTTTTGTTTGTCATATAATAGGCCATATGATATGTGTGGGCGGGAGGGGTGATGCTCCACAATGACCCACATTCGCAAACTGTTAAAGTATTTCATACATGAAACATAATTTTATAAACATCATCATTTTTTTTCATTGTTAAAATTTCTCATATTTTTGAAATATGATTTTATTAATGTTAATTAGTCTTTTTAAAATCAATTATTTAAATTTGTGAGATATAAATTGTAATAAGGAAATATATCTTCAAAAAAAAATGGAGTCGATGAAGCACAAGGAGTGCACGACTAGGTTTTCCTAGCCACCAATGCTTTCGCCAACTTTACAATATTGAACAATTTGCCAAGAGAGTAGTTCATGGATATTCCAATTTTGCTACAGGTTTGGAGTTTCAGTGTTTAGTTTCCCAACTTGCTTGGCTAATTTGCTTTGTGCTGGTTTTTTTAGATATGGTGGTGTTTGTTGTATTGTTCCCAATTAAAACAAGCAGTTTGTTGAGTTTGTTGTTGGTACAATGAGTGGTTTTTCCAACCTTGACATGGATGGTCATTTCCCTCGACCACGTGGTAGATTTATAAGAAGGATGGATATAATTTCTTCTATAGATTTGGGGTTTCTTGCCTCTGCAAACAAGAATGTTAATTCCCTGAAGGAAAGATGGCCGATTGGTAAGTTTACCAAACTTTGGCCCAATTATAGCTCTATTTTAGAATAGATCTTTATCAATTGGGTAGATCATGAGCCCATTAATACATTCTATTGTGGAAACACATATTTTTCCTTTTGTTTTCAAAGTAAGCAGGATAAGTATTCGATCTATAGATTAGGGCCCTAGTTCATGGGCTCTAGATGAATGTTTCTCACTCAGTAGAATCTAGATTTTAAGCTTCCCATGGAAATCTCTTACGCACTTGTTTGGATTAGATTGTTGTATCTTCCCATTTTTTGCAACAAAAATGGCGTTTTCAAAGTCATAGGTGACAAATTAGGCCACTACATTTCTAGTTCTAAGGGCAAGGACAATAACTTCTCACGTGCTAGAATTTGTGTTGAAATGGATTTTTCAAAATGACTCCCTCAGACGATTCAACTTGACTTGTAGGGCTGGTCCCATCACTAGGCTCCAAATTATGAGTAGGTTCGGACCTTTTAAATGCAAATTTTTCCATGAGTATGGGCATCTTGCAAAAAAATGTCCAAAAGCTACATCTTAGTCTCCTTCTATCCCTCCATTTTCTCAAAGTAATGATGAACAAGAAGCATTCAAACTAGTTTCAAATGAGCACAAGAATCACCCATTTAAGAGGCCTCATTCCAGCAAGTATGAAGCTAATCAACTTCTTCCCTCCAATAATATATATGAACCTTTGAAGTCCTCAGAAGCAAAAGTCATAGTTGAAGAAGAACATGTAGATCCAGATCAAGTGCCTTCAAAGAAATGAATTTAGCCAATAAGGAATAGACTACTACTAAGGATATTGACAAAATCCCTCCTTCTGATAAAAATGAAGAAGATCATTTTAGAGGAAGAGAAGGAGGTTAATCTCTCCTCTTCTTCTTCATATTAAGAAATTTTAAGAGGCAATCAATAATCTTCTGCTAGAAAAAATCAAAGCAAGACTTCAAAATCTAGTGCCCACCTTTGGTTCTAGCGGGGGGGGGGGGGGGGGGGGGTCGGTTTTAACTAAATCTTAGAGACGTTTTGTTTTTGTATCATTTTGTGCAAGCAATTCGTAAGAATCTAATGTTCTCAAGAAGCAATTTCCCCCTTCTTCTTTTGTTGTATGGAGGATCATTCTCCCCCTTTCTAGAATGATGGAATTTTTTTCCTTGAGGTATAATTTTTTATTGATGTACTTCCACTGATTGTTCTAGCTGTAGATTGTTGCTTAATACAAATTTCTCATTCTAGTTTAAATTCTTTTATTAGTTATTAAAAATGTTATGTTATGGATATAACCACTAGAATTTTGTTTGTTATTTAATATACCATAAAACATATGTGAGAGAGAATGGGTAATACTCCAAAATAACCCACATTCCTTTCATATTATAAAAGCATAAAAAATATTCCACACACACCACAAGCAACCTTTGTTTGCATTAGAAATTTAATAACTCAAAGAAATAAAAAATAAATCATAATTACATTAAAATAAATCGTAATTAAAATTTGTGTATTATGATGCAAATCTCAATTATTAAAACTCCATATCATGTAGAACTTACTCTATTACCTTATAGAAAAGCATTTAATAAAGTTAAATATCTACTATGCCATCTTCAAATTTTCATCTATAACCATGTGGATACACAACACGAGGTAAATAATGAGATTCTTGTTGAATTTAATCTTATTTAAATTAAATTATTGCTTGATTTAAATGGTGTGGATATATATTATATGATATAAAAAATAATAAGGTTTATGTTTAATTTTGAATGAGAAATTTATCATAATTCCATTGATGCACATGCAGAGAAATTGAAAATACCACACTTATCCATTTTTTTCCATGAATTATGTTAATAATACTATGAAGTTATTTTCATTACTTCTACAATTTCCATCCACTCTTTAAACCCAATTGTTTTTCTATGGTGTCTTCCTACAATAAGAGAAGTATCAAGGGGAAACACAACACCAAAGGATTGAGTATGGGAGCTATTAAAGTTGTAGATTGTTTCAATTCACATGTGTAGTTATATATAGTTTATGGTGATAAACAGAGTCATGGAACCACTTTGTGATAAATTGTTTCTCATTAAGATTGAATGTAACCTTGACAATATCCAATGCCAAATCAAATGTAGTGATTGGATAAGAAAGAAATTTTCCAAAAAAAACCAAATTTGTATTAGTAATAAGTAGGGTTAATCCCTTTTGAGTCATTATATTCGGAAATTGTTTCTCATCTCATTGTGTTGTACCTTGTTACAAGGTGCATGAGACGGAAGGGACAACAGAAAACATTACCATCCCCATCTCTTCCATGGCAAAATTCATTGTGAATGGGATGAAAAGGCAATGTGATGCATTGTCCCTCTCCTCCCACACATGTTGTAGCAAGGTTGTGAATGCATAAAGAGTGTTTAAAGGAAATCTCCTTAATTTGAGTGAATAGGTCCATGTACATCATGATATCTTACTTGAAAAGCTCTTGAAGTCATTGAGGGTTGAATCAAATGCTTTACTTTTTCTCCTCTTCATTGTTTATTAACTTCATATACTGACCTTTTGTATAATCAACAATAATGATTTATATTTAAAATTATGTGCGAGCTTTTAAATCACATCACAAATTGAACAAAACCATGAATGACACTATGTAGAAAGTTGGAAGAAATATAAACAATGTTTTCTCAAATTTATAGGCTATGTTATGAAAAATGAAATGTTTTATACAATATAATTGAATTTTATGTTTGTAATGATTGCATATTCAAATCTAAAATAAATAAAATAGTATTTTATTATTCTTAATAATTCTACCAATTAAATGTAAAACAACTTAATTAATTTAATTTATAAAAATATTAAAAAATTGGAAATAGTAAACAACTAATTAATTTAATTTAGATAAAAAATAAAAATTGGAAATGGTAAACAACTAATTAATTAATTTAGATAAACATATAAAATAATTTAGAAATTTAAATTTTAGTTAAATATATAAAAATTAATTTTTCTATTATTATTTCATATTAAATATTATTTATCTAGTTTTTATCACTTTACAATAAAATAAAAATATTCTTTACAATGAGATAATTTTATTTATATTATATTATTTTCAACTTAAAAAAAATTCATTTTACAATAATGTGGAAATTTTACATTGTTTCTGAAAATTTTTTAAATCATTTTAAACCAAAATGATGAAACTTATATTATAAACATAAATAATTCATTTACCATTTATTTAAAAATATTATAACTTTCTTAAAATTTAATAATTTTTTATATTTATATTGAATGTTTATAAATACATTTCAGATTTACACAGAGTAATTTCTGAGCCAATTATTTGAGAAAGCACATCTTCTAGTTAATCATAAGTGTTGGATTATCAACACATTGCTTTCCATTGCAAACTTTGTTTTGAGTAAAAACTTGTAACAGCCTCATGTCAAGGGTAAGTTCTTCCCGAACTACCAAAGGGAAATAAACCATTTTGATAAAAGGCTTAAAAATGGATGGATGACATTTAGAAGGTTCCAATAAAACTTAGGAGTGACATCTAACATGGATTCTACCAAGCCTATATTTGGTATTCCTCAACCATACTGAAATAAAGCTTACATTTATAATAATTATTTTATTTTAAATAAAATTAATAATTTATTTTATTTAATTTTATAAAATAAATTGATTTAATTATATTTAATAATAACGTATTTCTTTTAAGACGAAGGAATTAAAAATAATTAAAAATAAATTTATATCTAATTTACCTCATAATATAATATTTTCTTTATCATTTTTTTCCATTTTTATTTCTTTATTACATTAATAAATATTTTTATTGTAGAATTGGATGAAAAATACATGATTGAACTGTGGGGATATATCAAATAACCATTTTCCTTGTTAATCCCCACTATCCAACAATGAACTCATCCAAGTGTTAATTAATACCATGTAGTTCCTTCTACAATTTTAATGGTGATCAAAATACAATGAACTCATCCAAGTGTTAACTAATACCATGTAGTTCCTTCTACAATTTTAATGGCGATCAAAATTTTCCTTGCACAAATGTTTCTTTATTACATTAGTAGATGTTTTTATATTGGAATTGGATGAAAAA
>APFE031449908.1:31398-65919 GCA_000404065.3 Pinus taeda | reverse complement strand
CCATTTGAGGATCCCATTCTGCTATTATTAATGAGGCTGACTTTCATGAAAAATGTGTAATTGGGATTTTGCAAACCTCCAAAACGAAGGTTTCCTAGTGTCCAACAGTAGGGTTTCAGGTCAGAAACCCCATATACATAAGCTACACATGAGCATGCAGACAAGCAGAGACCCCGACATGCAGACATTGCAGAAATATTTCTGTAATTGAAATGACTGAACTTCCACCATAGTAATCTGTTTGTGGAATAGACACAATCTTGTACCTTGAATACTCATTATTAATATCGTTGACGCAATCTGGTGAAGAATTTAGAGGCAAACACCCTAGAAATGGTCTACTTGAATCAACTGGATTTGATCCAGGTGGGCAGCTGCAATGTGGGTTACCCTTATCATCAAGGCGACAGATACCATTCCCACAAATTCCAGCAATACTACAGGGATTCGAAACTGCAACCCAATCTACAATCCAGCTGGAACTGACATTAGCATCCCATCTGTACAATCTCAAATTGCCATCATGTTCGAGAGTGATCCGCATCAACGCTCGACTGTCCTGAGCCAAACTATTTTTGTTATGATAAATATATACTGACTCCTTTGAGGGCTCACCAAAGCTCATGCTAAAACTTCTAGATAGATTGAGGAAAGCAACCGGAGAACCGGTCGCGTTGTATATCATGGGCCTTGACCAGTATGAATAATTGAAAAATTCATAAGGGATATTGTAATTCAATATCTTCAGAGATTCTGGCTCTTGCATTATTTTGAGAAAGTAACGGCCTCTAGATACATCAATAGAAGAATTCCAGCTGGTGAGGTTTAAAGATTGTGTCAATTCTTGTCCTGGTAGTAGTGCGTCTATTGGAGATGCAAAGCTTTGCCAAACAATGTCTAAGTCGGAGTTGTAGAGAACAGAATTGCCCGAATCTTGCATCTCCCCTGACTCAACAGACAATCCAGTGGTCTCAGCCATCTAGACCGTTGATTTTCCATCTCCTAGTTGAAGATTTCCATCTTGGCCAAGAGTGAGGAATCCTTCTTCACTTGCTGGTCTCTGACAAACCCAAAACCGCAAACCTTCAAATTTAACAGATACATAGACAATACAATAATAAAAGTCGATCATCACTGCAATCTAAGAACTTATGCATCCAAACAGGAAATTTCACTATGTAACATATATGAAAGATGAGTCGGCTAATACAAAAGCAATACAGTAATAAACATAAGAGACGAACGTAAAAATGCAAAAACAGAGGGTGTATTTTTTGGGGCTAATTTTCCATGAATTCCAATTTGAACATTGCTGACTAATCTTAATTATCAACCAAGGCTTCATAAATTTTGAGACGTAGCACAGGAAATGCCAAAATTAATCCTGTCAAACTTCATAAAAGAAACCTATCCCACAAAACCATCAAACTCTCCAACTTTTGTTAAAGAAAGAAATGAAAACTATAATTCAACATTCTTGTACCATCTTTCATGGCAACACCAAGATCTTTCTGGGTGCTGGCCTCTTACTCATGAGTGTTCTAATGAACTGAGATCCTATTTTAGAATACCTTTTAACTGAACTCGAGCTTCAAAAAATGCAAACAAACACTCATTCAAACAAATGATATATTAGATGATTCTTGTACTAAGTAAATTATGCTTCCATATTCCTGTATTGACACACCTTAACATTATGGGCTACTTATCAATCCCTATTCATTGTGTGATGAGAATTTTGCTACCCTAATGTGCTCCAAATCATTCACATATCATGAAATCAAACAAATCCTTGCTCAATCTCAAACCGAGCAAAAATAATGACTCAAACCCTTTAAACGAATGATGACAGAAACTAACTAGTTCAAATAATCTATTGATTCTTATGTTATGGAGGTAACTATTATAAACTTTGAAAATTTACACAACTACACAGCAGACAATCACCAGGCTTTGGATCCTAATTGGTGGGAGTTGGAGGGTAGACTTTCTGTGGTACAGGTATCAAGAAGCAAGAAGTTCAGATAATGAGTTATGAGCTCTCATCTGCTGTTCTCAGATCTTTGTAATTTTTTTCATCTTCTAAGGCATGTAGTGAGCTTCACGAGAGAAGTAGCAACACCAGAATTGATGATACTCTCCCATCATTCCGTGCAGTGAGCTTCACTAGAGAAATAACAACATAGCAACACCAGGTTTGATAATTTCCAAGTAGTTCGTTTTCTCAAATTTTTGAAATAAGATTATTAGCAAGTTCCTCATACTTAACTTTTAGCTAAATATAATAGACATCTTTATCTCAATTTCAGATTCCAGACATCCCAAAGAGAACGAAACAAATCTCAATTACAAATTCCAGACATCATCTCCTAATTGAAGATTTCCATCTTGGCCAAGAGTGAGGAATCCTTCTTCACTTACTGGCTGGTCTCTGACAAACCCAAAACCGCAAACCTTCAAATTTAACAGATACATAGACAATACAATAATAAAAGTCGATCATCACTGCAATCCAAGAACTTATGCATCCAAACAGGAAATGTCACTATGTAACATATATGAAAGATGAGTCGAGATGAGTCGGCTAATACAAAAGCAATACAGTAATAAACATAAGAGACGAACGTAAAAATGCAAAAACAGAGGGTGTATTTTTTGGGGCTATTTTTCCATGAATTCCAATTTGAACATTGGTCACTAATCTTAATTATCAACCAAGGCTTCATAAATTTGAGACGTAGCATAGGAAATGCCAAAATTAATCCTGTCAAACTTCATAAAAGAAACCTATCCCACAAAACCATCAAACTCTCCAACTTTTGTTAAAGAAAGAAATGAAAACTATAATTCAACATTCTTGTACCATCTTTCATGGCAACACAAAGATCTTTCTGGGTGCTGGCCTCTTACTCAGGAGTGTTCTAATGAACTGAGATCCTATTTTAAAATACCTTTTAACTGAACTCGGGCTTCAAAAAATGCAAACAAACACTCATTCAAACAAATGATATATTAGATGATTCTTGTACTAAGTAAATTAGGCTTCCATATTCCTGTATTGACACACCTTAACATTATGGGCTACTTATCAATCCCTATTCATTGTGTGATGAGAATTTTGCTACCCTAATGTGCTCCAAATCATTCACATATCATGAAATCAAACAAATCCTTGCTCAAACCGAGCGAAAATAATGACTCAAACCCTTTAAATGAATGATGACAGAACTAACTAGTTGAAATAATCTATTGAATCTTATGTTATGGAGGTAACTATTATAAACTTTGAAAATTTACACAACTACACAGCAGACAATCACCAGGCTTTGGATCCTAATTGGTGGGAGTTGGAGGGTAGACTTTCTCTGGTACAGGTATCAAGAAGCAAGAAGTTCAGATAATGAGTTATGAGCTCTCGTCTGCTGTTCTCAGATCTTTGTAATTTTTTTCATCTTCTAAGGCATGTAGTGAGCTTCACGAGAGAAGTAGCAACACCAGAATTGATGATACTCTCCCATCATTCCGTGCAGTGAGCTTCACTAGAGAAATAACAACATAGCAACACCAGATTGGATAATTTCCAAGTAGTTCGTTTTTTCAAATTTTTGAAATAAGATTATTAGCAAGTTCCTCATACTTAACTTTTAGCTAAATATAATAGATATCTTTATCTCAATTTCAGATTCCAGACATCCCAAAGAGAACGAAACAAATCTCAATTACAAATTCCAGACATCATCTCCTAGTTGAAGATTTTGAATTTATATTAAGAAGAAAAGACTGTGTGATGCTATAAATTAATTTTGAAAACAGAGATATGTGAAATCTCTCTCTGCTCCCTATGTTTAGCAGGAGTATTTGAATTCGCTGCACCCAAACATTCCCGAATATAAAAGATTTGGATATTCCAGAACAAGGAAAGAAGACAATCAATCCGTGTTATCTTGTACAACTTGATTGCTGGTGAACAAAGGCTCCCTTATTTTGGGATATTAACTCTGTTCATCTATGTTTCTCAAACTATAAAGGCCAGCTTTAATATACATCAATCTCTCCAAATATAAAAGTTCTTCTTTACTATGGCATTCACGCTGTAAATACCCTGAAATTGAAGTAATATTGAGACTGAAAGAGTCTGTTTAATCTCGCAAGTGAATATTCAATTTTGAAAACACGTGGAATCCTTCATTACTCACTCTGTTCAGCAGGGAGCATTTGAATTCATGCAACCAAACACTCCCAAATATAAAAGCTTTGGACAGTCCATTAAAAGGAGAGAAGACAATCAATGAGTTTTATCTTATAAAACTTGACCGCCAGCGAACAAAGGCTCCCTTATTTCGGAATATCAGCTCTGTTCGCCTGTGTTTCTCAAAATATAAAAGGCCATCTTTACTGTGCCGTACACACTGAAATATACTGAAACTCACCCAAAATTTAAAGCTAACATCTGATCCTGTGCGGAATGATATCAATTTTGAGAAACAGACATTTATGTATGTAGGCCTTCACTTGGTATGTTAAGCAGGGAATATTTTAGCTCATTGCAACAAAACATTCCCATATAAAATAAACAAGGCAATTAATGAATCTTATCTTCAACAACTTGACTGTTAGTGAACAAAGGCTCCCTCCTTTTGGCATAACTGCTCGTCTCTACTGCTTGTGCCCTGAATTTGGTCTCTGCTGTTGCCCTATAATTCGGATCAACCGTGCTGCCTCTGTAAGAAATAGCACCTGTTCCTCCTCCATAACCAGACTGACGTGCAGGATAGCCAGAAGGAGACACATATCTTCTTGTCGGCCCCCTGAGACCATCCCGAATGTCTCTCAACCCTTCAGCCCTGGTGGAAGTATCCTCGTTACTCCTCTCGCCAGACGCACTGGACAGAGAGCTGCCCACCGTAGGCGTACCGCTGAAAATATCATCAGATCCCCAAATCGCAAAGGCCTCTCTCTTCTTCCCAAAGAAATGCCAGGCTCCGATGAGAAACAAAATAAACATTAGCACAGGGCTACTCCAGAGCATGGTATTGAATTCTGCCTTGTGCACCGGGAGTTTCGATCTGTACACCCCAACATACCCATTGCCCAAACCGATCACAACAAGCCTGTCTCTGTTACAGGCAATCAGCGCCGGCGCGTCGCCGAGGTTCTTCGGACCCGGCGCAAACGCAGATGCAATATGATCCAAAGTAAAGAAAAACTTTCTCCGGGGTACTTACAAGCAAATAGCCCTTAATTGCCCTAACTACAACAGACCCTTCCCCTTCAATGTCAGACATCCTTTTACTCTTAACCCTACATTCAAAGTTCAGAACATCCCCCATAAGTGTTACCTGAATCAAATTACCTTCTGAAGTAAAACCATACCCTTTTGATCGCTCCGCAGCATCGAAAGCATAAGCTACGGCCCTGGCTCCGCTGAGGCCCTCACATTCCCCCGTTCGCACCGTCATGCTTCTTAAATCCAGTGACCCTGCACCCGTCTCCGTCAAGAACAGCAGCCTCTGCCTCAGAAACGCCAGCGGCCTACTGTTGCTCGAAGTCTCCGCTACTCCATACAGCGTTCCATTCTCGCGAAAGACGTGAATTTTCCCTCGGCTCCCGATACCAATAACGTACCGCATTTTACCGATCTGGTGCACCTCCAGCCCGACCACGGCCCCTGGCGGATTATCGCCCTGGCTGCTCTTGGACAGCACACGCACATGCTCCATGACCAGGGCATGCCAATCATGGCCCACCGCTGCTCGGCTTCGCTCACCCATCTGCCGATTTCTTCCGCGACATTGTAGTAATTATTGGTGCTGCACCCAGGGATGTCCTGGAACTCCGACCTATGACATTCCAATATTCTGCACCCAGGGATGTCCTGGAACTCCGACCTATGACATTCCAATATTCTGAACCGCCTACAACATTCTTCACACATTCTTCACCGATGATCCAATGGTTGGAGATTATTTCATCGTCTAACAATCGATCTAAGGGCCCATAACGAGACACGGTGGCATGGAGGGGAGTTTATCTCACAGGGAACGCCTTACGGCGTAATTAAATGAAACCAAATTAAGGGAACCCATTCCCTTTAGTAAATGTGATGAGACCTTCCAGTAGGGAAAATTTTAGGGGCTAATATTCGAAGGTGTGCTAATTTTCTATGTTTTTTTTTCCAAAAAAAGAGATTTTCCAATTTCCGTTTTTCCTTAAAATGATTCGTCCAAATTTTATATCATAAAATTATTTTACCTTAAAAATCGCCAAAGTTTTATAGAGACTATATAAAATCATTATACATTTGAATATTTTTACAAACATATTGCTAAACATTTAATAGTTTGCATGTTAGGGACTCGTAATATTCCTTAAGATTTTCCATGCCTTCTAGTTATTGTTGACTTTGGAAAGATGCTCCTACATCAAGTGGAAATCCTACCACATGGTCCACATAAATATATTTACATCATACATGCCTAGCCAATCGTTATTTGGGCCTTGACCTTGAACTTTGCACTAGCAATCCTTACCAGATATTTACATAATTTACTCATGAGGTCAATTGTTTAACCTCACATGGCCTAATTCCTATCATTATAAAAACACTCATTTGAAATGTATATTGCAGAGAAACTCTCACATAGTCTTTCATCTGGGGCTAGGAATAGTTTTTTTAATTAAGTTTGTGCCCATAACCCAGAAGAAAACCAGGGAATTGTATACATTCAGTACAAAGTAATAATATTTTCTATTGAGATCATATCTGGATTTTCAAAAATTACTATAGCCCTACTATCTTGTTCATTCATTATGCAAAAATTACTACAACTGCAAGCTCTACAAAATTGACCACAAAACATAGTACATTTGTAAAATTTAGACATAGATCAACTAACAGGATTCGATAGACATCTTATCTGAGGGTCATCTTGAGGTGTTGCTTGTTGTGCGTAAATTTTCTTCAACATTCCTTTGGAGTTGCATGTTTATCAATTGGCATCGAATCCAATTTATTTCCTCCTCAAACTAGTTCATTTTTTACCGGAGCTTCTGCAATTCTTTAATGAGTAACAAAATAAAATTTGATTGCTTCCTCATCTACTAATTTTTCTCGTTATCCCCATCATTAATTCTTATGGGAGGGTGGGGACAAAGAGGGCAATGGCTAGGACATCCAAAACTAGAGTTGGGATTGTCTTGGTTCTCCATGCAAAACGAAGATACTAATTGGCTCAAGAACGCACACATTGAGCTGATCTTGTCACTAGAGGCAAAAGGAGAGTGGGGAATGGTATATCCACGCATAGTGATGACCAAGTGAGCGTGCCTCCAAAGAACTATTTGTGAAATTTTCCTTAAATTGCAAGTAGAAATTTATTCTTCTAACTGATTAATTACACATTATTTTTTATGACAAATAACAAATAAATCGTACTATAATTCTTCACAATAAAATTATGTTTCGGAAAATAAACTGGAACTAAGAAAATAGATGTGCACACACAATAAAAATGACATATATTTTTGGATAATAGCCCTCAAAAAAACCTTGAAGGAAAAACTGGTGCTACAGATGAGGGTTTATTTTTATTATTATGCAACATTAAAAATAAGAGTACAATAATCTCGATGCCTCACTGACAATCCTCCAGCAAATCTCTTTTGGCAAAATAATTTGGAGAAAATTTCTCCCCTTTTGCAAAATCACTAATCCTCCCTTTGGCTTGCTTGCATTACCAAATTGGTTGCTCACACTCCTAGCCTGTATAGTTCGTACGACCTACTGGAACTATTCCAAACTTGCTATCTAGCCTTCTCTTGTGACTAGAAAAAAATTTTCTGCCTTCCGGAATGACTTTCTAGCCTCTGACAGATGATCCAATCTATTCCCAACAAATCGCTTTGCTAATATTGCTAACTTGCACTACCTAGACAACTAAATATGCAGAATATTTCGGCCTCCTATTTGTTAGCTCTCCAAAACTGGAAATTACTAGGAAATTCCTTTGGAATTTTTCTCTACTACTCCCTCTTGCTTATGCTTTCCTTCTGGATTGAGCTAATTTTCCCTACTTAAACTTTGCAACTAGATAGTTTGATTTACCAAGGAACTCACTCTCCTTGTGTCTCACAACTATTTCATCTCCATCCCCATCGACCTGCTCTTATAATCTCTCATTGGATCACCAAAAACCATGATTAAACTTTTATCAATGGATAAGATCAACTCAAACTCGATTTTTGTAAGTTTCTAGATCTTTATCAACTTTCCTTAGTTAATTCCTATTAATTAACTAGTTTCCTAAGTTAGACTTAGAGAAAATTTAAATGATGATTACTTAATTTAATTAAGGCATTTCACAAGCTTGCCTTATGAAACTTTTTCTAGGTTTTGAAGATATCACGTTCCTTAGTCTCTTAGACACAAACCAAGACTAGAAAACCTATCTGATGCTACCAAAACTCTCTTCTACAATGGCTAATATAGGGAGGAATATTGAAAAGGAACTGAGAGTCTGGTCAACTATAGACACAAAGAGAGAGTATGTATGGAGAATGTTTAGGAGCATAGAAATATTAAATTTGGAATAAAAATATTTATCCTACAGATGCATGAATTTGTCCACCAGGAGAAAATTGATATGGATCTAGAGACACGACACAAAAGACTAAGCAAATATACCTACAATAAAAAATTCCAAGTAGTCGACCTTTATGGAACTAAATCTTCTTGGTTCCTTTAAGAGAGAGAGAATTAGATTTGCGCAGTGTTGTTTAACACCAATATTCCTGGTATAAGTAACGAAGCATGGACTCGCCAACGCTTATGCGATCCTGTGAGAGAAATATTCCTAGGCTTAGGAAAGCGATAGAAATCACTAGAGGCATGAAGGTCAATTTCCCACCTTCCTTCATAAATATCATCCTTTTGCACCACTACGACTTCTCAAACAAAATATTTCTGTTTAATTTGAACTTTCCTTCCATGAATGCAACATGAAACTTTAAGCTCTCCCATGCTTCAGGGAATAAATTCATCCAAAGCTATTTAAATTTACATTGTCTGGAATCCATCAAAGTGATTACACAGTCATAAAGTGTAATGGAGATAAGACTTGGATTCGTCCTCTCCACTTGTGATAAGTAAGGATGTACATGGATTGTTGCCCAAAATTTTGCCACCTTGCTTCGAATGATGACATCTCGACACCGGCCCTATATGCCACATTTATTTGAGATAGGGGAACACAATGAGTGCACCATTGGGATGTGCTTCTTGTGAATTTCATAAAGCATTATTTCTTCAATCCCCATAGAATGGTAATACCTTTTATGCATATGAATGATTAATCATGGGATAACTTTCAACCCTGACGTTCCATTGATTTCATAGTGCCTTGCTTCAAGTTGGAAAGCCCGATTTGCTTAAGATCCTGCTTCCTTATTTTGATGTTGAAGAATGTGATAATATGATTTTTGAGAAAAGGATTTCAAAATTTTCTTGATTTTGCAAAGGAGGGGAGATAATTGATTATTCGTAGGGATGGATCCTTTGAGCAGATGTTGGATAGTGATGAGGGAGTTGCATATGATTACGATTGAAGAATCCACCTTATTCTTGACTAGATGGAGACCAAAATAAATCCAATACATTTTGACGAGGCTATTTGATTTGATATCTAGCCCCAAAGCATACTTTTCTTCTTATAATCCTTCAGGATTAAGAAGAATCTCTTCCCCTCCTACCAACCCTGAATTCTTTTTTGAGGCCCCATCAAAGAGTAAGATCCAATTATTTTGTCTGATCACCCAATCATTAAATTCATTATCTAAGAGATGCAACTTCCAATTCTCTTTTGTTATGTAATTCTCTTGAATTGATGTGGATTTTTAACCAATGGATCAATAAGTAGGTCCATCTAGATTTTCTCTAGAGTATCCATAGAAGGATCTTGATCCTTTATCTTGGTTCAATTGAATTCCACACACAAGGAGATGGATTTCATAGTAGTTGATTTGGGAGAAGAGGAGACATTCTTGAAGATAGTTATATTTTTGGATAACCAAATATGCCAACAAATATATTTTGGGAGGGAGTTCCAGATCCATTTCAAGCAAGGATTTCCTACTAAATACCTATAATATTGTCCGTGCCAGTTGTTAATGAAAACTGAGAGATATATCAACATATTTAGGTGAATGAACAAAAATCCCAAGGTAGAATACCATAACTGAGATGAAAAAGAGTAGAAGAGGAACAAATGAGGTATAGACTCTTCATGATGTTTGCAGAAGGGGCAACGTGAAGGTCCACATATTCCTCTTTTATGGATATATTTAGTTATCAAAATTTTCTTGTGAAGAAGCATCCAGCAAAAGGTGTTTACTTTAGGAATTACATTGTTGACCTAAAGTTTCTTCCATGTGGAATATTTTGGAGGAATCTGAACCAAGAAAAGAAACTCTTCATACCCAAGATTTATAGTGTAATCATGAGCTTTCCATCCTAGCTTATCTTCAATATGACGATTTAATGGGGTGCATCTTGATAGATTGATTTTAAAATGATCCAAAAGATCTGAAAGAATAGAGGGATATGATCTAGACTCCATCCCATCTAATCAAGTGCTCTGTTCCATATGGAAATATGAGCTAACTAGGTAATTCCATAATTGGTTAGATATTGTTGGAACAACCTTAGATCTTTAGAGAAATGGACAGAGGGGAAATTCAATATGTCGTTCTACCAAAGATGAATGGAGGAGCCATTCCCCGGAATCTAGCTGAGATGATTTTTCATTAGTTTTGACGAGGAGGGAATCAACTTCCACACGGGTGAAAAAAGACGCAATGGGGGAAGAAGATTCCCTTCCATCTAAACATATTTGTTTGAGAATATTTGAACCCACTGGGATTCTCTTTTAGTTCTCATTTTCTAGACAAGCTTTGAACCCATGGCCCAATACTTGAGGGTTGGGTCCTTGATCCCTAGTCCTCCATGATATTTTGGTGTGTGGATTGTGGCCCACCTGATAAAGTGGAATTTTTTCATGGTGCCTTTACTCCCTTCCCATAAGAATTTGTGGATTCCTCTTCCCAGATATTGTAAAATATATTGAGGGGAAAGCAAAGGAGAGAATTGGAAAAGGGGGATGACCGGCGGAACAAAATTGATGAGGAAAATCCATCTAGCCAAAGTAAGCCCACAAGTTCCCAAGGTTCTAGCTTGGTTTTTATCTTTGAAAGAACCAACTGACATGCCTGAGAAGACGGATGTTATAAACAAATGGGAATACCAGGGTATTTGAAATCTTTCCATCTGTCTATCATGTTGAAGCCAAAAATTGCACCAATTCAAAGTCTCCTAGATGTCAGTATGTTCCAAGTGAATATCTGGGACTTGGAAAAATGTGTTAGACCCTCATAAGCATTTAGAAAGTTGTCTAATATGAACTTGATTCTCTTTTCTATAGTCACTAATGCTCCTCCACACATAATGGTATCTTCTGCAAATTGAGAACAATTTGCACTTTTAATAAATAGGGTGAATCCGAGGCATCAAAGATGCCCATTGTTGTGTTCAAATTCAAGCCTCTTACTTAGAGAATCAAAAATAAGGATGCAAAGGAAGGGGGATAGAGGAAATCCTTGTAGAAGACCAAGAGAAGCTTGAAATTTTATTGTGACTCTGCCATTGATCAAGGGGTAAATCCATGGAGAGTTGATGCAAAGAGAGATCCATTGAATACAAGTATTGTCGAAATCCAATCTGATCATCATTCTAAAAAGAAAGCTATGTCTAACTTAGTTGAAGGCATTGGCCATATCTAGATTGATGGCCAGACCTTTATCCCCTCTTGCTCTGTTGGAGAAAATAGCTTCTTGGACCAAAATTATGTTATCAAAGATTTGTTTTCCTAGAACAAAACCTCCTCAACTTTTTGAAATAATCGCAGGAAGAAGTCACTTTAGTCTTTCAATGAGAATTTTGGATATCATTTTATAGGAAATGTTGCATAGAGAGATGATCTGAAGTCTATTAAAAGAGGATGGATTGTTTTCTTTAGGGGCAAGGGAAAGAAAGATTAATTGATTCCTCCTCCCACACAACCATTGTTTTAGGGAATAACCTCTCATTATGTAAATGTCACATTTAATTATTTCCCAGAAATGTTGATAAAATTGAGCAGAGAAGCCATTAGGCCCAAGGGATTTGTCCAGATGGAAGGAAAAAGCACTTCTTCAAATTTCTTCTTCAGTGGAAAGGAGGGAAACTTGCCTATTCATTTTTGTTGTGATAACATGTAGGATATACTCCATCATATAGAGATTTGATTCCTCTAATGGAGGATTTTGTTGAGAATAAATATTATTGTGAAAGGCCATCACTTCTTCCTTAATTTATTGAAAATATTCAGTCTTAGTACCATTCACCATGATTTCCTGGATGGTTTTTTTCCTTTCTCTATTTTTTCTTGCTTGTGGAATAATTTTGTGTTTCTATCACCTCTTTGTAGCCACAAGATTCTTGATTTCAACCTCCAATATTCCTCTTCATATTTCAACAGTGAATGGTATTTATCAAATAGGGCCCTATCTTCCATCAACATTTCTTTAAACACAAGTTATTATTCCATGGATACATGGAGTTGGCCAATGGTTTCTTCCATTTCAGCGTATAATTATTTGGCTAGATTGCGATGAAGATTTTGCCCAAGATTTTATGCTACCTTTTAATCTTTTAATACTTGTTTCTCATATCTTAATAGTGATGCCATCTACCCAGGGGCATGAAGCATGAGCTACTGCCCCATGGAAATTAGGGTGTTGGATCCAAATGGGGATATATCTGAAAGGGATAGTTCCAAACTTGACAGGAGAGGAGAGGTCCAAGCAGATGGGACGATGGTCAAAAGCATTCCATGACAGAATACAAGACTTGATAATGAGGTTGAATTGAAGGAAGTCATCAGAGACAATGTAACAATCCAATTTGGTTGCAATGTGATCGTGACCTACTCTTTTATTATTCTAGGTGTATTTAAGACATGCAGGCTTGATATCCATCAATTTCGCTTGGGAGATAAAATCTTCCCTTTGCTCCCGTAAGGGATATCAAATAAGAGATCCTCATTTTTTCTCCCAACTAAGCAAAGTAGCATTGAAATCACCTCCAAGAATACTAAAAGATCCAAACCCATAGTCAACCAGGTTGTGGAGATAGGCCCAACAATCCTTCTTTTCTATAAAGTGAATTGACATGTATACATTAACAACATATGTAATGTCCCTAACCACTTAGGAAGCTCACGACGAAGTTTTCTAGCCTAATGTGGTTCCCATAGGCTAAAGTGGGGAAAATTTTAATAAGGGGACTTAATTTGCCTAAGGAAACATTATAAAAGTATAAGAAGTAAAAGTGGGGCATTTCCTAGAAAAGTGAAAAGTCACTGTAACTGTATAAAGTGTAAATATTATAAAGTGACTTTATAAAATTTAAAGGGGTAAAATGGCTACAAAAGTAGCCATAAGTTTATAAAAGAGAAAAATGAGGAGACTCTCCTCATTTGTGTAATTGTGTCTTTTGAGAAAAGAGTTTTTTGAGAGTTTCCCTGAGGAAAAGCTTAGGGCTTGGAAACCCTAGCCACCATAGTTAGTTTCAATGTTGAAACTATGTACTCTAACTGGTTCAAGGAGTGAAATCGCTCATATTTCACCATTGGGATTCAAATGAAAAAAATATTTACAATAGACATTGAGGTAGAGAAGTCTTATCAGTTGATTTTATTCACTTATATGATATTTTTAATCTCATTTTGGTAGGTTGAAGAAGAACAAAAAAGATAGAGTATTATCAAGCTATTTTGAGTTTTATTTGCAAGTCCAAGAAGTGTCAAAGGGACTTAGCCTTGTTCCATACTTCTAGCACGAGTTTCATTGAGAAAATAGAGTTGAATCTCTCCATCTTTGTGATTGTATGAGTTCTTCCCTACATAAATCGAACTGTTGTATTAAAGGAGGTCAAAACCCCTATTTGACAAGATGCTAGCTACTTACACTAATGGTAACCTTATTTTGGGCATGAAGATAGACATTTCTGCCATATCAGAGCTGTGGTCACCTTCTTTGGAGTTGGAAAAGTCATTGACAAATTCTGGGCCAAGTTTCTATGGTCATAGCTAGGTTGAGTTCCCTCAATAAGGCTGGCACGATTTCTGGCAAGTTTCCTCCTCCATTTCTACTAAGTGTGACCATTGTTGGGGTCATGGGACAAAGTATGGAACCAATATAAGTTTTGGGTGTGAAATCTAGGTGTTCTTGCCGGTAAAGATCAAGCTTAATGGTTGGTTTGAGTTGGATATCAATGCATTCCTCCTTCTTGGTTATACGTTGGAGTTGTTGGCACATTTCCCTCATGACTAGGTTGTATTGATGATGAAAAGAGTTTCTGAACATGAATGATATAGCTAATTCCTTTGAGGAGATGTGATAAGATGAAGGTCACTTTGTGGGAGCTAAATTACCAAGTTCCTCTGATCCATTTAAATTTCAGTGTATTGTACAGTGAATGAAATGGAATTGTTCTAGTTTTCTTTTATTATGATAAAAAACATATATCAGCCTCATGTAATTTTCTAAGTGATTAAATATATCACTTGAACACTTTAGGGACATCATTTTTGATACATATTGTTCATTGTGAGTATTTATTAGAGTTGAAATTATGAGAAAACACCTACAACATTGTACAATTAAACTGTTTGACAAAAGGCATCAGTGAAAGATTAAAATATGAACTCAGAAAATTGTTGAAACTTTGAAAACTGACTGGAAGGGAATTTTACAGTGGTACCATAGCATGTCCTTGGATGACTGTGTGGTATGAGGGTAGCTTGTTAGTGATTACATGATGTAGTAAAGTCCTTTTACATGGATAACTTATAGAAGGAAACACACCTATAGAGAGCCCACTCCTCTTATAGAAGAAGGTATCCCAAATAATGGGAGTGAAGAAACACCAAATTAAGGGAATGAAGTCGAAGAACGCTTGAGGTAGAGGAGCCAGATATGCATGATAAGGAGGAACAAGCTTGTAATGGTTTACTTAGGGAAATAAATGCTTTGGCTAAATGCAAAATGGAGATGGTAGACCTGATGAATGGGATGACAAACATAGAGACTTCCACTGTAAAGTAACCTATAAATGGAGAAGGGTCTAATAGTGCAGAGGGAAGCCAATGTCATGTTGCTATATAGATCCATTCACTCTCATCTAGAAAAACCACCAAAACCAATATGCCTCAGTTTTTATGTGAGACAATAAATGATCGAACATAGTATATTAGTCAAAGGATTCCTTATGCAGATTACATGGAGTATAGAGCATCAGGACAAGAGTTCCAGTCTACCATGAGCTTCACTGATTTCTATTGCCTTCAATTGAAAAGTAGACCTAAACCATTTAAGAGGGTTTCGAGGCAAAATTCGGAGCTGCAAAATACATTGGGGAAGGTGACCATCACCTGCTTTGATGGGTTATCCAAATTCTCAGCTTGATCATCGGTTCAAAATTTGGATACCTATTTCCAGTTGCATCAAATGACAGAAGAGGTGGCTATCAAACTAACCACATTGCACCTGAATGGTGAGGCCCATGAGTGGTGGTGCTGTAGGTTTAACCCGGTACAGAAATTACCTGCATACGAATTCTAAATCACAGGAAAAATAAAAATGCGAGAGCATAACACATAAAACACATATACACAGAGATTTCCCACTGGATCTCAAAACCGAGACTACCAGCTTGATTTTTCATTATATTCCTTTCAATGTTACAATACATATTTATACATGCCGAAGCATCCAATACCATGGACTGAAAACCATCGCATCCAAAACCATGGACCGAAAACCATCGCATCCAAAAAACATGTGCGAAAATCATGCACAAAGCCATAGGTGGCTCTGCCCAACCTAACAAGGGTCCAAAACCAAAATTTTCCTGGGCGCTAACCCGGACCCCATAAAGTGGGGTTACGGGTATCCCTCAAACCCCCTGTTAACTATGTGGAAAAAATATAACACAACCCAACACAAATTTAGGATCATCACAAGTGCCCGAGGAGTAGCATTCTGGAGCATCCAAAATCTTGACTAGTGGGAAGTCCTTGAATTCCTCATGTACAGTGATCACTGAAGAACTAATGAGTTGTTAGGAGACAGAGTTATGGAGTCCTAGTTTAGGGCAAATCCAGAAGTCCCTATGTGCATACTTCTTAATGGAGCTAGAAGGTTGCTAGTGGGGAGATCAATAAGCCAATGTTTAGTGACACAAACAAAGGAGTTTTGATCATTGATATTGGCATATTTAGGAGCAGAGAAATTTCCCACAAGGAGATCGAGACTCAGAGGGAGTGAGTTTTAGAGCAAGAAGCCCTATCGAAGCTTATACTTCAGGATCTTAGAAGATCATACTCATTATTCCAGGAGTTGTAGCAACAGTGTGGAAGTAACAATTGAAAAGTAGCAGCAATAGTATGAGTATATCATATTTTTCCATGCATGCATCTATACCTCTAGGAGTGAGGTGGGGATATGTACACCCTCAATCGTAGAGCCACAAAAATTGGGTAGGATCTATTGGAGAGCAATAGCAGTTGCAGTATACTTTCCTCATGGATCATTACCTTACTATAGGAGCCCATAGTATTCAGTAGCAAAGGGATTAGTGTTAGTTGATGCAGTCAGACCTTGAGTGAAAGTTACAAACTAGTTGGAATCAGATGTTAAGGAGCACAGAATAGTATTAACAGCTAAGGAGGAGACTTAGCATCATTTTCAACAGCAGTGCACATTTCCTAGTAAAGATTGTAGAGACTAGACACATTTAGATGCTTAAGAGACAATTGTAGCTTAGCGACAATTGATTTAGTATTTTGGATGCTTCTTAGTTGCAGTTCTTGTAGTAGTAATAACAACAATGAGAGGTAGTGCTACAATACATTCCATAGCAGTTGGATTGGGGTTATGCAGAGCCATTTTCTTGATAAGAGGGAGTGTTGAAATTGTAGCAAGAAAAAGGCTCAATTTTGACTTATACCTTAGTCAAATTGAGTAATTCAATTTTCCACGTCAGAATGATGACTTGGATTATAGTTAACTTGTGTGGCATGCCTTGTCTACTAGTTTACTCAGTAAATTTGAGTTATAGGCTAGAAGTAGAGTTGTGAAAGTAGTGGTTGCTAAGATTTAGCAATCTAGTTGAGTTATTGTTAGTTGAACTCAATTAACTAAGCTCTAGTCATTAGTTGAGTCAGTTGAAGGTTAGTTGAGTAATAGAACTATTGTTAACTTGGTGATCTCTAAGTTAAACTAGTCAATTAGCTAAAATAGACATAGGCATGCATGACTATTTGAATTGCCTAGTTGAGGTGGAGCAAAAGGGCATGTTTGTATTTATATTTTTATATTGTTAAGTGTATAGTGCTTTTGCATTGAGAAAGTGATCAATTCCTCAAACTATTGCAAAAGGAAATATGGAATTCCTCCTATTTTTTAGGGGTTAATTCCTCCAATATAGTTCAAGGAAATAGGAAGATGGTTAAGGCTTAAATTGGTGAAGTATTGGCCAGAGAATGTTAGGAAGCTGGAGAACAGGATTTCAGTGCAAGATGTGCTTCAGAGTTGAAGCAAGACATTGTAATTGTTTCTCTTTCCATCTGAATTAAGGCAAAGCAACAGAGGGGTTTTTCCTAGTTGGGTTCCCATGTAAATCATTATTTTCTTGTGGTTTTGATGGTCACTTGTCATTGCATGTGTTTCTAAATTGTGATTTCCATTCCGTAAACTAGTAGTGGAAATTTGTAATATCTTGACTTCATTTCATCAGTAGTAGAAAAATTTTATTAATTTCTACATGGAGTGCATGGGGCTTCAACAAAATTTCAAATAGCCACATCCAAGTCAATGTCATCACGTCCAATAAAAAAAATATTAAATCAAGCACATCTAAAGTTAACACATGTGTTTATTCATAGATCTCAGACATACAGTAATTTCTCCACACTGACAAATTGCTCCATGATAGTTCCATGCAGCTTCAACACCTATTTTATTCAACTTAGGTTTTCTCCACACAAATTTCCTCCATTACAGCACTACATGCTCAAATCACGCACAGGTCTACAAAATTATAAAACAAGAGTTTTGAAGGTCATCACTATAGTGAACATTGACACAAAATGCAAAACAATTCCTAGCATAAACTTTTGTGGCTCCAATCAGAACACACACTCTCCAGCATTCTAAATAAAATTTTCTCTCATAGTAGATGGCTATAATACCAAATGAAAAACACACCAACAAGAAAACAAATAATAGATAAACTCATGCACACAAACTCACAAACTTTCATTATCAATAACATATATTTATACATGAGGATAGCTTGTCATCTCCTATAATCATTGATTCATTTCCTATATTCTCTTAGCCATGAGTCCACAAAGTTACCATCAATCATCCATAAATCTCTTATCAATCATTCCACAAATCTCTCACTAAAAAGTACAACTTTAACTAATTTCAACTGGATCATTATTCGATCACACAGCATTGTGTGTCATGAAGGGGTTGATTATGGGAATTGACCCCTATGTCAATCATGCAGCCAAAGGGTGGTCCCTCCAACTGCCTTAGCGATGACCTTTTGGATGCGCAGCTAGACTAGGGACCCCCATTTTTTTTATTATGTTTTTTTTGTATTTTTGTATTTTTGTTTTTTTGTTTTTTTTTTGTAATATATATTTTAATATTTTTAATATATATTTTTTATTTCATATTTTTATTTATTTTTATATGTTTTCTTTAATAGTTTTTTATTAATGTTTTTCATAAATATGTATTAGGATTAAATTTATTTTTTTATTTTTTAATATTTTTAAGTGTTTCTTTTTAAATATTTATTTTTATAATTTTAACTTTTTGTTTTGTTTTTTCTTTTTTTCTTCTAACCAAACTTGTTGTTTAATGTTTCTTTTTTTTTTTTTTTTTTAATTTCTAATCAACCTTATTTGTTTGTTTGTTTTTTTTTTTTTTTTTTTTTTTTTTGGTATATTTTAAATTTTTTCTTTTCTTTTCTAAATATTATTTAACTAAAATATATGTTTTTTATTTATTGGTTAGTTTTTTGTTGGTCTTTTGTTTTTGTTTTTATTTTTATTTTTTTTAATTGTTACTTTTGGTTTGTGTTTGTTTTCAATCTATTTTTATTTTTGTTTTGTTATTTTGACCATTGTTTTGTGAAATTTGTGTTTTGGTTAGTTTTTGCTTAAAAATGTGTGAATCATTATTTTGTGAAAAAAACCATCAAATATGATCATTTTTGGACATAAAATTCTCAAAAATTGTCATAAATTTTTATATTTTTTCAATTTTTCTTGTTCAATTTTTTTCATAAAAATCCTTTATTTGGCATGTCATTTTTATTAAAAAAAATTCCATATATATAGTCAACTATTTAAAATTAGTATTTCTTAACGACCAGTATTTTATGTGTATTCAAGTATTACTTAAATATGCATAAATCTATAAAAAAACCCTAGCTTCAAAATATAAATATTATTACTTTTTTAACTTTACAAAAAAATTAAAAATTTCATTACAGAAAAACATTGCAAAAGAGAAACAAAAACACAAACTTGAAAAACACTTAAAAATAGACATCTCGCGAAGAAGAGAAAAAGAAGAAGAAGAAAAATACAACTTGAAAAATGGTTAGATAACCAATATATATATATATATATATATATATATATATATATATATATATATAATATAATATATAATATATATATATATATAATAATATAATATATACAATCAAAAAATGTCCCCCGCCAAAAAAAAAAAAAACAAAACAAAACAAAGTTTGATGTTGCATCAATGCTTTCTAAAATCTACATGAAAATCACTAACATTTAAAAGAATATATCCATATATAATGTATGAGAAAAGTCAAAGTGTCAAAAATAATCCCCAAAAAATGGGTTTATGTTGCAAAAATACTTTTTAAAATTGGCATAAAAATCACTAACATTTAAAAGAAAAGTGTGCATACTTAATACATAAGAAAATTTAAAGTGTCAAAAATATGCTCCAAAAAAAGGTGCATTTTAAATCAACGCTTTTAAAAATCATATGGCTTTTTGCAACCTCTAAAAAAGTCAAAACTCGCTAGAGTTCTTGTAAGTTGGTAAGTTTGTTACCTTCTTTCAAAACTTCCATTTCTACTTTCCAGCCATCCTTCAAACTTTCCATGTCCCTTTTTATTTTTCCTTCTAAACCTTCCACGTCCCCTTTTATGTCTACCTTTCTGTATGATTTTAAACCATTCATCATTGCTTTCAGTTCATCTTTGGTTGCTATTTGTTGCACTTGGTCTCGTAATTTTGATATATCATGTTGTGTTTCTTCTTCTTATTCATGTGTCATAGTAGAGCTTTATGACGGTTTAAGGGGTGTAGCATATTTTTTGCTAGAAATTTTGGAACCAGTTAATGATATATATGCTTCACTATTCCCTTTGAAAAACTTTAAACTGATTTTTCAAACAAAATTTATGCAAATTTAAAAATACACACCTTTTAAGAGCTTTATTTTGAGCTTGTCGAACTAGTTGAGCTTGTCGAACTAGTTAAGCTTGTTGAACTAATTGAACTTGAAAATATTGATCATTGCGATTTTGACCTTACAAGCTCTAAAATTTTGTCTTGTTGTAACTCTTTGTGTCTTCTTTCCAATTCCACAATTCAGACTGAGGTTGAATTCCTCGAGATAAATGTATGCCAAATCTCCCACTATGACTTGATTATCGACTAGTTCAATAAAATGAAGTTGTATGGGATTCCACATGTCATTGTTTCAACCTTTAGCCCTTAAAATAATACCTAGAAAACTACGATCCATTTTATTTCATTCACTTTTTAGGAAATTCAAATTTGATGCTCGAGGCAAAAGTTATTACGATTTTCCCTAGGACTTCTTTTTTAGAATGAATTTTAGAGTATACATAAACCCTAATTTCCTTGGACCATATCTTTGAAATTATAGAGAACCAAGGTCTGGAATTGTAACCAAATGCTCATGAAGATTTCATTTGCACGTGGTAGAAATTTCACATTCTGAAGCATCATAGAAAAAATTATAGCGAAAATACCACGATGGCCCATTTGAAGGAGTGAAACCCTAACACCAAGAGCTTTGATATTAAATGTTATGTAACCATATCAAAATAGTACATAAACATAAGAAAAAATAGATCAAATACTAGATAATAAGCTACTTCAATGGGAAACTTCCCATTATAACACATAAATGAACCATTCTTGGATGATTCAAATGACAAGTCCTCGGTATATATAGGAGTCTAAAGGGTCAAAATATAATTAGGGCCTACATAACAATAATAATTTAAGGGCTCACCAATAACAATAGCGGGTTTCTATGGGGAATAACAATAAAAATATGGGGGGCACACTAGTATTATAGGGACCTCACACTAGTTAACATTTGAATGAGTCATACCTAACCACTAGTAGGCTATTAGGTTGTGTTATAACCAGATCTCTAGGAGGAAAAGTAGGTTCAATTCTTTTCGATGGCATATTATTCCATAGAAAAGTGGAATAGTTTAGATTGATAAGGGGTAAGAACATAGTGATTATTTGGTAATTGCAGTATCACATGCACCACGTTCCTTACTTCATTGTATTTGCATCCATTTTCTATCCAGAGAAAGAGAGTAGAGTGGCCTCACCTTCCAGAAAAGTTTTCTCCCGAACGGGTTTACCAAGATATATCTTGTGTCAATTTTTGTTTGTGAGGTTTTATTTTTTTTATCTATTTTCTATATAATTATAATTTTCATGTATATGTAATAAAAATTAATTAACAAATACACAAATATAAGGAGAAATAAACCCTCATAGTGTAGATTTCATATTTTCTAATATATTCTAGATATGTTATGATGAACCATCTAGTGGAATATCCATGGAAATTTGTGGATCATATTAGTATCATATTCATTTTCTTTGGTTCTATTATGGATATTTGTAAGGTATCTAAAACTGCAAAGCCAAAATTTATAAAACCCCAGCCATGACTTGTGAATTTGTGAATAACCCTCCTTATCCTATAGAGGAGATGTTTTTACAGTTGGAAGCATATGCTATAGATATAATCTATAACATCAATATCCTCATGGAAACCCTAACCAATAAGCTTGAGATATTCAAAGAAGATAGGGGTTCTAATGTAAAGGTTTAATCATGGGGGGTGGGGGGCGGGGTTGTTATGGAGATCAAGAAAAAATAGAGAAGGATCCAAAGAAAGAACCCAAAAAAAGTCAACCCAGTTCAAGTGTTTGAACCATTCATGGTGCCTATTCAAAATGTAACTGAAGGTTGATATCAATTCATATCAAGGTGAAATTGACACTCTAAAGCTAAATCAGTAGTTGTGACAATTATAAGTTTTTTTCAATATTCATCATATAGAGGAAGAATATATTATTTTATTTAAGTGACTAAAATTATAGGTCCATGCCCTAACATGGTGGAAAATCCACATGGAGACCTTGACGTTATAGGGAGATCCACCAATGACTAAGTGGGAGGACTTTGAAACCCTCATAAATTCATAATTTTACCATATCGAGTAATATAGAGAACTAATGGATATGGTGGCACTACTTCAAGAAAAAGTAGGGGCGAAGTTTACAAGAGTACACAATAGAATCTAAACAGATGGCCATAATGTTGGACATATCCCCAAAGAACCTAAATGTACTACTAAAGTATCTAGGGGTTTTACATAACCATCTGCAAAAGCAGGTGATGTTGTTCAAGCCTAGATTAGTGAATGCATTTTTTGTCAGGAACAATACCTAGAGAAAATAGGCCTAAAGAAAAGGAAAACAAGTTGATTGAAGTAGTAGGAGCGCCAAGATGCTTTTAAGGAGGGGGAGAATAAGTGGAAAGAGGGGAATATAAAAATATGGAAGCCATAGCACACCAAGGCAAAGATCACAATAGATATTGTAGCATTAATGATCATATAGATGATAAGTGTTGGGAGTTTCATCTAGAGCTAAACCCAAAGAACAAAAAGAAAGATAATAAGAAGAAGAATCTCATGGCCACTTATTTGAGTAACCAGGTTGAGAGTAGCTCAGACATGGATAAGAGTATTTTCTACACATCATCTTAGAATGAGGTGAAGTGAGTAGCCTTCAACAACAAGAAGAGAATGAAAAGACCAAGATCTCCCATATAAAGATACAAGTTGAGAAGACAAATATTTATCCTCTATTTGACTTAGGATCAAAGGAAAATCTCATTTTAGTAGAGTTATTCAACAAATTAGGATTGGAAGTTCATGATCATTCAATCCCATATCCATTGGGATGGATAAATAAAAATGTGAAACTAAAGGTAATAAAAGAGTGCAGTCTCATATTTTCTATTATTGACGATTTTATTGATGAAGTAGAACTAGAAGTAGTTCCCTTTAATGTATGTTGAGTGGTGTTTAGAAGCCCCTATATGTATATGTGGGATGCAACTCTCATGTGGAGAGCTAACTAGTACCACATTGCTAAGGATGGAAAACTATTCCCATCAACATGCACAAAGCAAGTTGAAAATTTCATTGGTAAGTGCCAACTAAGTCATTTCTTGATCAATTATAGCAAGAAGTATGTTTTACAAATTTTAAGAAAAAATCAGTTTGTAAAAGAGTCAGCGAGAGTAAAGGCATCCCTTGAGGGGTGTACTAAGAAACATAAATAGCAATTGGAAAATTTTCTACAAGAAACGGGGGTGTGTTCTAGGATCCTAAAGTGATATCTCCCGAGGGAATTTGAGCATGAGACCCAGGTATTGTCAAACTCCCCATTTCCAAACATTAGTTTGTACAATAAATTTGTTATAGAAACATGCAAGGTAAATAAATAGTTGCAGCAGTTACTGGAATTATAGGAATAATTAATTAATTACTAATTAGTTATTATTCCTTGTCAAGTTTGACTAAATCCCTTAAGAATAATTAAATAAATTGTTATTTGTTTATTATTCCTTAACCATATTTCTTTAGATGATAAATAAATCATTTATTTATTTATTATTTCTAAATAAAAGTTTAAATGATTTTTCCCTCCTAACCAAATATAATAAAATATTCCAAGTGTTTATTCCTATAATGGGGTTAATAATATTTTATTATTGCTCATTATTTGAGAATAACCTAATATTTTATTATAAATAGAAGGGTTTTGCATTCATTATTCACTATTGATTATTTTCATTGTTGCACTCATTGTTGCAGTTCTGATTATTATCACTATCGCACACCATTTTCTTTCCATTTTGAGTTCCCATTGAGCTCAAACATTTTATTTGTTGGGTTTACACATTATAGAAGAGAGAGACTCTACAAAAGCTTAAGACATCTGAGAATAGCAAAGAAACCATCCCATAGAGGGGGACTTGTAACTTGTATTTGTTCCCTTCACAGGTGTTGTATAATAAAATATATTCCATGTATTTCTGGTTTCCATTCGATTATTGGAGTTACCTGCATTTATTACTATTTCATTTTGATGTTTAACTATCATTATAGCATAGATCAGGGCTTTGGTGGGTTTTGTTTCTATCATTTGCTACAGATGTACAATGTTTAGCAGCCATTTATATTGTCGAGATTGTTTTTCATCCACAGTCTTAGGTGATTTTTTTTTGTACACCTTTGAGAAGAAAATGCTGTAACAAAATTGGTGACTCCACTGGGTTTTTACTTCTAATCTAGAAACTTGGGTGACCTTCAGTTTTCAAACTTAGGGTTTCTTCTTTTACAGTCTCTTAATGTTGTTTACTAGCATTCTAAACCTAGATCTATCAAATTTCTAACTTTTGTAAGTTTTCTAGTCTTTTCCACAGGTCACAGGAACGAGCCGCGATAGAGACGGCAAATTTTTCCAACACTTGCTGACCAGTAATCAAGGAGTAGAAATCACACTTTTGTGCCCCAAAAGTGTGATCTAGAGGTCCAGAGTGCACCTTCTGGCCTAAAAAGTGCGATCTCCCAAGAATCAGGTCAACACTTGCGATTTTTAGGGTTCCTGGATTTTTTTTCAAATCTTTTCTAGGTTTTTTCCAGAGTTGTCTGCTGGGTTGGTTGACCACTCTCCTATCTTGCTTAGGCCTTGATCTACTCTAGTTTTCTCATCGAAGTGCAATTTAGCCCCTTAGGGCTTCTAGTATGCTTCCACCTTTATAGGAGTTTAGTTGAGTAACAAGTTTGAGTTTCTGCAGTGCTTTCACCCATATTTTCCATATCTGTATCTTTCTATTTCAGATCTTCAAATATAGGTGGTTTCCATCCAAACTTTCATATTAAACCTTATTTGGTCATTTACCTTAGGGTCCCATTGGTTTCCCTAGGTTTCACACCCATCTCCCTCTCTTTTTGCAGTGATTTTCGTCTTTTGTTTTTTGTTGTTGTTGCACCACTTCCCAGCAGCATAGTTTCATTTGATCCCAGTCACACCAACGCTTAGATATCTTGGACTTTTTAATTTTTTCAGTTGTTTTTTCCACCAAGCAGCACATTGTTTGCAAACCCAGTTTGGATGGGGTTTAGTTAATTGATTTATTGTTAATTTTCTAAATTTAATTTTAGTTTACTTCAGCAATCCTTTTTTTCCAAATACGATATGGGCTTAATCAATAAACACAATTGCATAGACAAGAAAACCTTAAGCAAATGGTGCTTTGTTTACACCACCAAGCCAAGACTTAACTTAATTAATTTATCTCCCCACTGAGAGATAGAAACAAATTTTTGATCTCCCTTCACCATTTTTGTTTCACTTGTGTCTTACCACCATTGCACCACCAAGGCATCCTTCATGGAGACTCTTAGGCCTTCATCCCTAGTTTCCACTTGGGCATATTACTCCTCCCCACAGAGTTCGAGTTCATAGTTCCCTGAGTCCCCATACCGACTCTTCTCCTAGTTCATCTAATTCCTCATATGATTCCAAGCCTCCTTCACCACATATCATCACCATGTTTTGACGCACTGTCGGTATAGGAACCCAAACTGGTGTTGGCTCCAGTTCTATCCTGTTGGTCACATCTAGCGGAACTGTATCAGGAACCGTTTCGGCAGCTTCCATACTACCTTTCATGGTTGGGTGAAGTCTCCCGTATTTTAGCTCGTTTATAAATGACCCTATACAACATGATGTTGGCTGGCTAGCTATGTTGACTAAGCCTCCCTTTGACATTCCCAAGTTTGAGGGTAATGTTGGAGAGGACCCCACCAATCACGTTTATTCCTTCCATATGTGGTGTTCATCCAATTCCATCATTGATGACTACATTTTCCTTCAGTTTTTCCAATGAAAGCTCACTGGAGATGCTACAAAATGATATGTAAACTAGTCTGTCGCCTCTCATTTTGTTTTTGCAATTCTTGGTAAAGCGCTCCTTTCATATTTTCGGTTACCTCTCTGATACAACACTAATACGGACCTCTTCACCACATTCCATCAATCCTTTGCCACTCGTCTTTCTGATCATGTTCAGGAATGGCATAGAAGAAGGAGCACATGTCGTGCCCCACCCTTTGGAGACCATGTCTACCTCAATTGATTTCTTGGGAGCATTTTATCACACATTGCCAAATATGTCACATCTCATTTTCCTCAAGCAGAGGAAGAAGCTCTCCAAACCACTCTGATATATGACTTGACTTATGTGTAATCTAGTTATGTCTATATCGTCATTCCAGACCTCCCTCATCCTGGAGGTGCCAATGCACCAGGGGCATCTCACGCCATCGACAGTATCGTTGGAGCCATTTCACATCCTTCACCATATACTCAACAAAGTTATGGTTATCTGTAGGGGGCACCAGTTCCTCCAACACTTATGCCCCTCCTGGTAACAATATGTTTTCAGGGCCAACCAATTCTCAACCTATCTACTAAACTGTTCCCCTCCAAGATCTTATCCCTATGCACATTCGAGCGCTCTAGCCCCTCAAGAGTTAGCATTGCAGCCTCCCATGCATCCAGAGCCCCAATAGCCACCCCTTCAAGGTCAAGTGTTTGCGCAGTAGATTGCAATGAATCCCCCAAATTTGAAGAAAAGTAATAAGGGAAAAGGAAAGAAGGGTAACCAGGGTAATCAAGGTAATCAACCTAGTGAATCCTAGGGGAACCACCCTAACACCAACAACTAGCAACAGGGCATTCAACTCAAGTAGAACAAGGTTATTTGTATGAACAAGCCTTTTGCATGTTGTGGTTTACATGGCCATTATACACATTAGTGTCCTCTCTTACCCTAGATGCACCAAATGTGAGACGCTCAAGCAACTTCTACAGTCCAGCCACCCATCCAGTAATCGCCTCAGCATCCTACGCCATCTCAACCAGTAGTTCTTATGAATCCTTTCCCCCAGCAAGGAGATGTCATTGCTCAACCTCAGCCAGGTCAAGCAACCCATCCCCCCCAACCCTCTGGTCCTGGTCACTACCAGATCCTCATGTTGAATTCTAATGTGGTCAATCCCTCTGATATCAACCTACAAACTCGGTCGCGTCGATATGAAAAGCCATTGACTTCATCTGCCATTGAGTCCAAAACCAAAGCATCTACTGAGCCTATTGTGAAACAAGATGGTATGCTACAGATCCCTCAACCCAAATTTGAGTCAGTTCCTAAGATCCCCAAGGGACCATTACATTGTAACTAGGCTTCTAACCGAGTTTCTCATACATATAGTATAGTGGATGACTTGGCACAATCACATGTTGCCATGTCGATGCTAGAAGTACTCCAGTCGTGAACATCTCAAAAGAAAGCTTTACTAACTACTTTGGTTGCAGTAGATCCTTCCGATGACCATTTGGTTGTCTTCCCAGTTGATACATCAGAACATCCCCCATTACCTTCATTCGTTGCTTTCCAAATACCAGTCCGAGTCCATAATGCCATCATATCTCAATGCATTATTGATGAAGGTGCATCCACCTATCCTATGTCCGTTGCCATTTGGAAACAGCTTAAGTCACCTGAACTATCCCCATCCACCATCACTTTGCGTGCTTGGGATGGTCACTCCTCCTAGCCTCTCGGCATGTATCTCAATTGTCCAGTGACTCTTGTGGGTAAAACTATTCATGTAGACATCGAGGTTATTGATGCCCCTTTAGATTAAAATATCATCTTGGGTCATAGTTACACATATGCCATGTCACTCATCGGATCTGTGATTTTCCGCAAGATGTGCTTCCCCTATGAAGGGAACATCGTCACCATCAATCAGTTGACATACTACGAGTCGGAATTTGTGACCTCCCATAAGTCCATTATCTCTTCAATGTTCGATAAGTATTCTACCACTCCTCCCACCAGTGTTTCACCTAGATTCTACAAACATTCCTCATTGTTGGGCACTTTTCCTAGTCCTCCCCCTCTCATCTCAAAGCCTAGAACTTTGAGTGTCTACATGTTACAAGTGTCATAGGTTTCTCGCAAGAACTCTGGTACATCTAAAAAACAGCTTGATCCTCAACACCCTTTTGTTCCCACCTCAGCCTAGCCATATGGATCCACCCCCCCAGGACCTTCTCCGTTTTTGGGTGTCTCTCCTATGTTCTCACTAGGAGCTGTTCCTCCAAGTGTCAACCATCTAGGAGTTGTTCCATTGGGACATTACCCTGTAGGCCCGATACCTTTCTTATTTCCTCCAAGAATCTTTTCTATCCCTATCATGGCTTCATTGGTCCTCCCTAGCATGACTTTAGGGATGTCAGTATGGTACATTGACCCCTCTGTAAGCACTTTGCCTGGTCAGCTAAGACCATATCATGGTTTGACCCCAATTCAATCAGTCTGTATCGCCCCTGTCACTGCTCCAGTTCCATTGCAACCTCAACAAGAACCCACTCTTGTTGTGAAAGAATCTAGATAGGGGGGCAAATCCAAGAGGAAAGAACCTAAGGACAAGACTCCCCAATCTCCTCCATCCCCCAAAGCCCGAAAGCCATCACCTCCATGCTCTTTGTGTAAAATTGTTGGGCACGCGACCAATAATTTTCCTGAGCTTCCTCATCTCAAACCTTTGGTTCATGAAACGTTTCTTGAGTCTAATATCCCCAAGGTCCAAGTTAGCTTTTTGGGTCTAGCCAAGAAACTCAAAATGTTGCACACAAATCACCCTTGTTCCTTGTGTGATCATTATGGTCACTATTCCCATTGTTTCCCTCATCTCGATGAATTGTATGATTGCCTTCATGTGCCTTGTGAATACGAGGCCACCTGTAGTGGATCATCTACTCCTCTACCTGTGGATTCTAGTACCCCTAGTGTACCAAAATAGGGTGACTCTGGTCCTACCATCATCATCCCTCCCCCCGATGTTGAGATGACGGACTCCACAATCCATATCCTAAGATCCTTTACCTGTCGTCATCCTCGAGTTCCTCGCAAGAAAACCTCTAAGGTTTCTCCATGCACTTCTATCAAACCTCCTTCATCGAAACCCCAGGTTTCAACATTGGTAGATTTTTCATCTACTAGCTCATCATCTACCATTCCAGATGATGTGTATGAGAAACTTATTTCTTAAGATGATGCACCAGGTACTGCCACTGCATCTTGTAGTCAAATTCCTCCAGTCCCCCCATATTCAATTCTGATGAGGACATCATGGAAGCCATGGCTACCCCTAATCATCCTTGGGATGATATGCACCACTCTGCATATGTCATTCCATATTTGGATTCTGTTAACACCCAGGTTGTTCCCTATGACTCCCAAGGGAATACGGCCGGGGTAACCACTAACCAATCTTTGTATTACAGCTTCTAGCCTAGATGTAATCAGAGAGGGCTCTCTCTTTAAGGTTTGTCTCTGTTTTGTGAAGATATTAGGCTAGTTATGAAATATAGGTTTTTGCTTTGTGTTTGGTTGGAAGGATGTCTTTTTGTACTTAAAGTGGAGATTTGCAGATAAAGTTAGTCCATTGGGCAATGGAGTCTGTGGCTACTGGTTTCTTGAAATCTTGAGTTTGAGCAGCTGGAGTTACAGGGCCATTTAGATACTTCACGAAACAAACTTGAATTTATGATGGTGGAATGTAAACAACCAGTGAAAAGAAATTAAGAATTTTCCACTAAGTTGGGGTGTGAGAAAGAGATGTATTCCTCAGGAGCAGACTTGAATTCCTGAAACAATAATCACTGTGAAAGGTATAGTGTGAAAGGGTAGCATTTAAGAATTACACCTTTATTACTATAACTTGAAGAAAAAAATTCAGAATAGCTTAGATTGAGTTCAGGGTAATCTGTGATTAAATCCTGGAACTATTCTTTTTCATTGCTATAAACTATAAGACACAGGAAACATGAAAGAGATATGAAAGATAACAAAACACATAACAAAGAGTTATAAGAAAAACTTATTGTGCCATGAGATACGCAGGAATCCTGCAACTTTCAGCTAAACACCAGAAGACATCAAGCAACACAGAGCTTTTGAAATTCCATCATCTTTTGTATTACTTCTCTGAGAGTTACAGTAAAAGAACAATAGAATAGATATGAACAATCTCCGACATCCAACGTCCAACCCCTACTAACTTATGCGAGGGGGAATATATAAAAGTGTTTCATACAAAATATCTCAGGCATTGAGTCATCTGAGAAATAAAATATCTTCATTAACTCGTACAGAAATTGTAGATAAGAATTTATTACAGCCTTTAATACAACATAAATGCTATTTACTCCTGTCAGGAAATTTCGACCTTTGGAGCTCACTGAGTCGGTTGAACGCTTTGTTATAACTGCTGAGTGACATGTTTGTGCAGCTCTGTCCTTCTGTAGCTATTTGGCCCTGTCACCTGTGACTTCCAGTGCTACTGTGGTGGCCGAATAGTTGTGCTGAGTTGGCTCAGCCTCTTACTGCATACATGCTGATATATCCATATTTTCCTGTGCATGATGATTTAAATATTTCAAAAAAAGGAAAACATAATTACTGGCTTTGGTTCGACAGTAATTGTATTAAATTATTCCACACTTCCTGTGTAGGCAATTGATGCCTCAAAATTGACACCATGATCTCATCTGCCTCTGTATACTTGTAAAAATGGGGAGGCTCATCAAACAAGTGAGTGATTTCATTCATAATGAAGAATACGCTCTCCACCCTGTTGAAAAGGGTCTGTCCTATTGCTGGCCCTGCTTCTGCTGATGTGTTGGCTGTTTCTGCAATCTGATTGGCAACAAAAGTGTTGACTCTCTTGGCTTATTTTTCATGTGAGACTAGCCTTCCTGATGGCTCCGTCAGGCTAGGAAGACCTCTGTTTTGTAATGCCATGAACCTGTCCTGGAACTTATTGATATCTGCCAGCATATCCTGGCTTCTTCTTTCCAGGGTTTGTACCAGGTTTCTTACTGTCAGGACCCTTTTGACCATTGAAATGGTCTCAGTCCTGTTGGCAATTCCCATTTCGATCAGCTGGGAGCTTGTCCTGTAGTTAAGCACATTTATCATTCTGGTGGCAATCTCAGGCATGCTGCCTAGAGATGCCCTTGCCCTTTGGATTTCCCTGTGTGCTTTTCCAATGAGCGCCATTTGCTCATGAATGGCCTCAATGTATTCCCACTGGTCTGTAATAGACTGGCCAATGTTGGCCCATAGGATCCTCTTGAGCTCAGCTGTCACCTTGTCCAGTGTGAGCTCCTTTTCTAGCTCATTTATTCTCTTTTTGAGAGCCTTTACCTCTCTTTCTCATTCAGCCACATTTTGCTTGGATTTGTCATATTTCGCATTGATCTTAGCCAGAGTGTCTTTGGCCTGATTCAACTCTGACATTTGAGCCTCCAAGGCTTGAATCTCATTTCTCAACTTCTGCATGTCAAGGCTTTTAGCCTGCTCTGTTGTTGGTGCTGAAGTGGGCAGTGTTGCTTGTTGTGTCTGCTGACTGGGAGGGGCAGTGGTTTGAGGAGCTTCCTCTAGATTAATTGTTTCTGGAGGAGGTTGTGAAGTTTGTCCTGCCTCCTTTTGCTGCAATGTTGCCTGAAGGGTAGCCTCTGATTCCTCCAGCTTCTCTTGTGTCTGGATGAGCTGTTTGTATAATGCTACCAACATAGTAGCTGCATCCTTGTCTTATCTGAGCTGGGCAATCTCTTCTGTTTGAGGATGAAGAGTTGCTGGGATTTTTATCATTTTCCTTAGTGCTGCCATATCAGCATCCCTTAGCTTCAGAATCTCCTACACTGCCTTGACATCCTTAAGATCATGTGCAAGCTCTATTATGATGTCTTCTAGAGCTTTGATCATGTTGTCCTTTGCTTGAGAGGATGCACTTTCCAACTCAAGTTGTGCAGTGGTATTATTTAGGCTATTTTGTAGCCAATAGTTCACCAATGTCTTATCTGCCAAGGAGGCATACAGCATCTCACCCATTTGTTTGTGCAATTTGATCTGATCCATTGGGTGGATGTCCTTGGCTAGGACCTCAAGGTTGGTCCTGATATAATTGGCAGCTGACTATGGTTGCTGCACGGCTGGTGTGAAATGGCTCATTATCATTTTACCTTCATGTGCATCATAAGCAGACATGAGTCTCTGCTGGTTAGTGGGATCCATTTTTAATAAATGATTATACAATTGCAGCCTTATGGGTTCATTTCTCTTTTTGATATCCTTGAATTGCTGCTTGATTCTCTTCTCGCCTTCCCTCTGTTGGCCTGAGGAGCTAACTTCTCCTCCTACTGCACTCTCTTGTTCTTGCTGGAAGGAACTTGCTGAGGCCTCCATGCTGGGCAGGCCTGTACCCGAATTTTGCCCCATTGGCATTTCTTCTTCTGAAAAAGGGTTTAACCTTTGCCTCTTCTCCCCTTGAGTTGTTGAGGTAGTAAGGCGAGTCTCTCTGTCCCTTTTCCTGCTTATGTCCTCCCTTTGTGGGGTTTGGAGGACTAAAGAATCAATTCTTGATTCCTGCCTAGGAGGTGCCATTTGTGTTGGCTGCTGCTGTGTGACCATTGGGGCCTCTGCTGTTTGTTCTCCTTGCCCTGGTTGCTCCTTTTGTGGTTGTTGTACCTTTTGAGGTTGCTGAACCTGTGCTTGCTGTACCTATTGCTCCATCTCTTTTTCCTTGCCTTTGCTGGGAGCTTGATTTGTAGTTTTTACTGCCTCCTGAGGTGCTGTGGAGGATGAGGCAGCTGCTCCTGCTTGAGGCTTTGGCAGAGAGAATACCTGTGCAAGAAGTTCCAAGTCATCCATTTTAAGAAGATTTCTTCTTGTATGATAGGTTCCTCTAGTGTGCCTCTTTTCCATTTTGGTTGATTTGCATATTGTTCAATGTGAGGCAACCTTACATGGTCATAAGTAGAGAGCCTATATTTGACCCTTTCTAATGATATGGAGTGATTGGGGTCATAGGGTTTCTAGAGGAAACTGGTCTTTAGGCCAAGGCCTTCTAGCTTTCTATCAGCTTCTTTCCAGCCTTCCTCCCTTTTGTTCAAAACAAGGTGGCCCAATTGGTTTTTCACTTTCAGTTGTGCCTTCTTGCCCTTGCCTGAGAAGTGTATCATATCAGCATTCCCAAATTGCCTGAAGTATTCAAGGGAAAATAGTCTCATGGGAACATACTTGGGCAGTCTGTATCGGGGTAACTCACAACCATATATTCTGATAATGGTGTAACTTTGGTAAAAATACCAATCCCCAATGTTGTACACTTTGTACAACTGGAGGATTCTCTACATCTCGTCTGTCAGTCTTGGAGGAGGATAGCTCAGGAACAGAGACATGGCTGGGTGGATGAAGAGGTCTATGAACTCATAGTAAGTGTATGGAGAGTAGGCTCTACAGTGAAAAACTGAGCTCCAGTACACTACCGACCTTGGATTACCTTGTGCATCCATTCTTTTGACAATGAAGGAGAATTTCTCATGCTGATAATATAGAATTAAGTGGTAGATGTAGGAGGTGTATCTGAACACCTTCTCTCTTGACAAGTTCATAAATTGCTCATGCATCTTATCTGATATGTAGGTGGCATAGTCAAAACAAATTGGAGTTTTGCCAGGGGAAAACATAGTCATCATCACCAGTATATTTTCATCAATATACTCAACTGATTTATAACCCAGGATGGAACTGATCATATCTGCAAGGTCTACGCCCAATTGGTTGAGGTAACCAGCAAAAATAGGAGGGTATTGCACAGTGTCAAAGTTAATAAACAATTGGTTCAGCTTTGTGATCTGAGCATCTGTCAGCATTCTAGCTCCTTGGTTTATCAGATCCAACAAAGACAAGGGAACCAATTTCTTCTCAATCTTAAACTGCAGCATCTCTCTAATGGCCTCAGGGGTGATGTAGAATACAACTGAGCCTGAAGGGTCAAGCACAGCTCTTTGAGTGGGATCAT
>APFE031449904.1:0-10647 GCA_000404065.3 Pinus taeda | reverse complement strand
GAACCAACGACTGTGGTTCGTCATGTTGACATGTGGAACATGACGCATCTCAGCTCTTTAAATTTGTATAGGTCGGATTTTTCTTCTATGTCCTGAGGATGAACCACATTAGTTGGTTCAAAACACCGACCAAAAAAGTGACTATGTGATTAATCTAGAAAACAATCTCAAAAAAAATATTTTATTGTTCCTCTATCTCTATAGTTGTTATGAATTTGGATTCATCATAACTCTCATGGTCAATTTGATATTTGAATTTGTTCCGTCATCTTATCTAATTGCCAATAATATCCTTTCATAACTCTATTTCCATCTTCAACAAGATCTTTCACTCTCTGAGAAATAGAGGAGTTTAGAGGTTTTGTTCTCCTTAATTCACTACCATAAATTCTAAGATGATCTCCCTTGTTTTTTTATATGAATGTCGATATCTAATAACTTGAGATGTGGTATTGGACCTGCCATTTCTACAAAATTATTGGTAGGGCCAAAACACCAATTAGCTTTTGATTCTTGTGAGATACTAGAATTCCCCTATGATCCCACAATTATAGGATGCCTTATGGGCTTGCTAGCTTTGCTTCCTGTGCTTATTTTGCCACCTTCATATCCTATGGATGATATAAATATTTGCAACTCATGTCTTAATCTCTTGGAGAAATAGCCATGGGGAAGTTTTCCTCTAGTTCTTGTAAACTTGATTTACCAGCCTTGCTTCCTGTGCTTATTTTGCCACATTCATATCCTTTAGATGATATAACAATTTGCAACTCATGTCTTAATCCCTTGGAGAAATAGTTATGGGAAAATTTTCTTCTAGTTCTTGTGAACTTGATTTACCAATTCCCATGTATGATGTTATCAAGTTGTACCACAAGGCACTCCCGACTTGCATATTCTCATATTTTCCTAGCTGGCACCTGAACTATGTTTGAACTTGGTATCCCTTCACATATAATGATAATATGATTCCTGATATAGGGAAACCATGGATAGGGAGGAAAACCCTTGTGACAAGTGAATGGATCGATTTAACATACTGATCCAAAAAGCATCAAAGCCCATCAACATCCTTGGCTCACAATTTTTTGTTTTCTCTAATATTTCACCCCCACACCCATCATCCGTCAACATCCTTGGCTCAAAATTCGTTCTCTATTATTTCTTCCCATCCCCACCTTCTTGTAAACTTCTTATAATATTGTGTGCATAGAGAATGGAGAGATAGTGAATGAGCCCAATGAGGGAAATCCTACTACCACACCAATCTTGGAAGAGAGGAATTCAAGCCCTAGCCATTGACTACTCAGTTTCTTGCTTGCATGTATTGTTTTTGCATTTGTAAAATCTTGGTTTTTTCATTTAAGTATTCTATCATGAGCCATTGCTTATGCATTGGTAATATCACAAGTTTCTCAGATCTAAAATATAAAGGCACTGGAAAAGCTTTATTCAGATAAAGATCTTTATTATTATATAAGCACTCTTTATTTTATAGGAATTGCAATAAGGTGAGAAAATAAAATTGATCCAAGCAAAATTAAATGCATTTCTCCCATCTAATGATGGGAGGGGGTCTTTTCATGTGTAAAGATGAAGAATCCATCTTCAAAAGTTTTAATTATAAAGAAGATAAGTTTTCTATCTAACATTTTGTTGGTTCAACAATTAGCTCTTACTGAGATAATCTTTAATTTTGCGTATTGATGTGTTTAAGCAAGATGGTAAGATATTAAATGGAACTACATAACATCAATGCATCTATTAGCTTTCATGGTGTCCTTACAGTGATGAAACACACGTAGGGGGGAGGTGGGGAAGTACATCTATTTAAGGGTAGAAGAAATATTAATACACTTACAAACTTGCCCTCCGATGAAGGTGTTTCTAGTATCTTGTCTACAAGAGATGGGTTGTTACAGTTTTGTCAGCTACCGATAGGGATCTGGAATTTTCTTCTTTACAGTTCTTCTGTCTTGACCAAGTTACCACATCCACAGACTCAAAACGCCATGAAACTATAATTTAAAGAGTTACTACATCCACAAACTCAAAACTCCATGGCACACAGAACAACTAGCATTTAAAGAGCAATGTAGTGGTTAAGCATTCTATTATTGATGGTGCTACTAATAGTTGGCTCTATGCATGGGACTCTTTGCTTAATCAACTAAAACCTTGGTATCATGGATAAATATTAATTTATAAATGGATAGATATAACTTATGTCAGATTGATTGAAGTAATCTAGTTGGAGCTTGTGTATGCTAAAAGCTCAATGATTTTCACCTTCGTTGAATACTGCTTGATCAGAATGATTTTCACCTTTCTTGACTACTGCTTGAACACAAATTCTAGCACTTTCATTTTACCAAGTACCAACAATTCCATTGTCCACTCCACCAACAACTCACCATTTGAAAATGTTTTTAAAATCCAACATCGACAATCCACTATCGACTCACCATTTGAAAATGTCTTTAAAATCCACCATCGACAATCCACTATGGGATCCCTGTGGTTGTATGCATGGAAATATGTATCCATTAATGCATAGAGTACAAGATTAATGCAATGGAAAGATGGGCACATTCCTTGGTGCCCATTTTTAAATTTCAAAACCTCTAGTGACCACTCATTTACCATTGGATCCCTTGTTTTGTTGATAATTTCAAGTCAGCTCATCGCCTCTAATTTCATATTTTGTTGGTGAAGCATGATTTCCACATAGCAATCCCTTATACTTGATACCTTGTTCTTTAGTAAGATTAAGGTGAAGCGATAAGGAGAACCATCCTGCTATTGATGATGCTGTAACTTATTGAAACAATTTCCTTTCCATCAAGATAAATGCTTTATAGACTCCTATAAAGAAGGCTCCAAACAGGCAAAATAAACCACCTTCAACATTTATTTCCTTCCCCGAAGGATAATGGGCTCAGGTGGGTCTTACGGGCCAACAAAGATCAATCTTGAAGGAAACCAAATGCTAATTATTTTTATTCTGCAGGGAATTAACCCAAAAGTCTACTTTTGAAACAATTTCCTGCCCATCAGGATAAATTCTTTATAGACTCCTATAAAGAAGGCTTCAAAGAGGCCAAAGAAACCTTCTTCAACATATATTTTGTTCCTCCAAGGACGATGGACTCAGGTGGGTCTTACGAGCAAACAAAGGTCGATCTTGAAGAAAACCAAATGCTAATTGTTTTTATTCTAAAGGGAGTTTAACCCAAAAGTTTTTTGAGAGTGGTGCCCTGAAGGGATTTTAGATTCTTTATGATCTTCAGTGTTCCATCTTATCATCACGTGCATGTAGAAAAAAATGCAGATTTCCGTGATGTCATCCGCAATGTCATACACTACTTTAATCTGTTGTAAACTAAACAAAATATTTGATGCCCTTCTGATTTGCTTCTGCATATGTGATTATTGTCGTATAAGAAAGAGTTTGATTTTTATTATATGAATGCTTCACATGTTTTTTGAAGAAAGCTCATTTTAATCAAGTGCTCAAATTCATTATGTTATATTACCAATAGGTGAAATATGAGAATCCAAGTACCGTTTTCAAGGATATAGGAGCCGTTTTGAAAACTAAATGGATAATCAAGTGCTCCAATTCATTATGTTATATTACCAATAGGTGAAATATGAGAATCCAAATACCATTTTCAAGGATATGGGAACTGTTTTGAAAACTAAATGGAAAGCATTGAACATAGAAGAGACGAAATCATGTGAAGAGAAATATGAGGATGAAAAGAAAGCACACTCGTGGGTAAACTGTGGAACTGTAAAGACTTTATGCACTATGTTATATATTTTTCCATTAGGTTTCAAAGGCTCGAAAGTTAGACTTTTGAAAGTTGTGGGGCTACAGGGAAATGAGACTAAAGATCTGAAGCTTCTATAAAACTATCAAAAACTCAGGTCGACATTTAAGCTTTTGGAACAATATATGTGCTCTCTATTTATATTTAAAAATATAAATAAATATTGTCATTTGTAGTAAGTATTTTTGAAAATAGAAATGAATTATTGTTGTTTTCCTCAATTTTGTGGTAGCAAGCATTTATGACTCTTATCTTGATTGCTAAGCTTTGTACATTTGAAATATTTATCCATGATACCAAGATTTGTGCTAAGCTATCTTATTTGTTTATTTTTATTACGCTGATAGGTGTTTCTCTGCGGGCTTTGGCTGCGCAGATCCAGGCAATCAAAGATGCCTATTTTTGTTGCCCTCCTTCCAATGATCTGTACTAGTGCAGATAATAGTTGGCAGTTGGGCATAGCAGATTTCGACCCATGTTGGAGGGCATCACTGCCAAGAGCAATTTGCCTCTGTTATTGGCAATCTTTTGCGCACAAGAAGGCGTAGCGTTGTGTCCACTACAACTTACAATACGTGTGAACAAGCAGCGACAACATCATGCCATTAATGCCACAAATCAGTGCTCGAAGTTCAGACTTGGCACGATTGATTCTTTCGAGTTCATTATTGACTTTTTCAGTCAAGAATATCGAAATCAACCAAAATCAATCTCTTAACTTCCAGTAGTAAGGTAGGCGCAGGCCATTGAGGTGGTGCGTGAACATTTAGAGGATCAAGAGACACACCTTCAGCTGATCCTTAATGGCTTTAGTGGAGGCGTAAGCAGGTCCCTTCCCCATTGGGTATAGATTTCAATATTTTCTCTCGTAATTGTATTTATTGAGAAGGTTTTTCTTAATAGGTAGTCCCACACAAACTTCTGGCCTGGACCCAACCTACTGTTGTATGGTCCCACCCCAACACAAAGGACCCCAACACAAAGGAGTGCATTCGGCTTTAGACTGACTCTACTCACTTAGCGGATGTATTTTGATTTTTTCTTAGAGATGGATTTCTCATAACATCGGATGGCAAGGACGTAGAGATGCGAAAAGTTATTGGACTAAGGCTAAGAGAGACTAAAGTGATAGGGCTAAAGCTAAGGCTTGTCTACTAGAGAGGCTAGAACATGGACAAGTTCAAGTAGATATGCGAGTTCATATCTTAAACATAATATCGTCCCAACACTTCTCCCTATCCTCCTCCTAGAAGTTGTTTAGTTAGAGAGGGCATGAGGCATTTGCAGACATGTGCAGGATTGCTATGGATATACAAGTTTCTAACATAGAAGAAGGTAGTAGATTGCAAGCTAAGAGCATCTGTGATGGTCGTTTGGCTTCACTTTAAGCAAAGGAAACATGTGAACTAATAGTATTATATTTAGTTTTTCAATTTATCTTTTTATGATGACTTGGGCTTTATATTAGGGCTCATTTCCCCTGTTTTTGATGCTATGTATTTTTTTATGTTGTTAATTATAAAGTACAGAGCTAACCCTGAGCTTTTTCATGCTTGCACTGAATAGCAACTTGATTTCACATATTTAGATAAAAACCCCTGATAAATACCCTCTTATAGATATCTCAAATGCCCTGCCAGTACATTCATTCGTTATTGGTTTCATATCTGTGTGTGAACAAGTACATCAATCCCTCAGGCCTCATTGTTATTTCGTGCAGTTACTGATCTTAAGTTGCTACGTTGAATAACTCTTCTCTAGAATAATCTAGTATCTCTATATCAATATGAATGGATCTTCTCATTTGACCAAATCAAATTTTAGTATGTATGATTTTGGATTTGAGTTGCATATGCCTCGGTGCTTTATTAAACCCACATTTTCAGTCTGGCTTGGGGGGTTTGAACTTTGATCATAGTTTCTCATATAGATTATATATCATGTTTAACAAGGGCTCTATTTTCTAGGATTGAAATAAGTTCTCTTTTGACTGATACCTTTAGGGTTTTGACCTTAACTACACTTCTTGTTATGTATGATATTTTACAGCTAATAAAATATTTCAAGCTACAACATGGATAAAGAGCATGGTTGGATCTCTTGATATGTCATGCGAGCCATCTGAGGAGGAGTTTCATCTATGCTTGAGAAGTATCATTTTATGTAATTTTATCAACAGGGTTCAACCAGGAGACTTGTCTAAGATGGGATACCATTTATGCCCATTGGAATGTTCACATATTTTACAAAACCTGTTATTGTCTTGAAATCCAGCCTTCCATTTTGTACCCTGTTAATTGACTTATGCTAGTTAGCAGGTCGTTACAAATCATGTTTCATCACTTCCTCCAGAAGGACGGGCTTTATATGCCTCTCAATATTTTGAGAATGTAGGACTTTTCTTGTATCTGCTGAAGAGATGAAGTTGCCTACTTTTGAAGCTTCTCATTAAGAGCAGGTGAGCATGCTAATCATGTTGATATTTGTATGGATGTTTGCATTTGAATCTTTGATTTTAAATTTTTAACAAGTTTTTGTTCTGCCTTGAGGAAAGCTTGCAGCCGGGTTCTACAACAAAGATTGTTGACTCTATATTGGCGCTGAAGGCTTATTATGAATAGAAACAGTGTGGAGGAAATGGCTCTTGGAAATATGCAGGCCGTTTGAGGTCCCCCATGGTTCTACGAAACACAGGAAATTTCCTTCAACACTCAACTCCTTGTGTGACTGTAAGGGACCCTGAAATTCAGCCAAACCCATCAATTAGAAACATGGATGGGGGAGAAAAATGACTCGATGACATCTTTCAATCTAAAGGTTCAATTAATGTGTGGTTATTGAGTTGATTTCATCATGCTCAAGTTCTAGAAACTATTCATGCTTGAAAATTAAAAATTATTTGCTTTAACATCCCTAACCACATGCTATGGTTGACAGACGTAATGGGAGCTTCATTAAAGCGGTTTGCTTTAGAAATAACAAATGAAAAGGAAAATGTTGATCGGAACCTTGTTGAAGCCATACAAACTGCTGCACCGGTATGCAAATATCATACCTATGCTTTTTGCACTAATCCTACTCGATTAAGCACAAAACATTCTAAATGCAAAATTCGCTTCAGAACCCTAGTTTTGTTCAGTCATACATATTAGATATGAAAATTTTCTCTAAGCATATTGAACACTAGGTCTTCAAGAGTTCATGCTTTTAACTCTTTGTTGCTGTGCAGCAGGGTTCGATGCAAGCATTCATGAATCTTATCATTGCAATTTTTGCGGAGAATAGACAAGATAAATTTTCCGTGGTGAGCATCAATTGCCCTCGATGCAAAATGAAATACAAATTATCTGATTGCACTATATCCATAGGTTTCATTTGCAATTTTTGCGGAGAATAGACAAGATAAATTTTCCGTGGTGAGCATCAATTGCCCTCGATGCAAAATGAAATACAAATTATCTGATTGCACTATATCCATAGGTTTCATGAGTAATATCTATTATCTAGCTCCCTCATAGGGAAATGATAGGGAAATGACTTAACACATTGCTTGAAGTAAAAAAGTATCAACCATAAATACATGCTATAGAGATTCCATTGGCAATTTTCGTCTTATGTTAACTCTAATTTTCTCTGAAGATTCAGAAAAGTCAGGATCAAGACAATTATTTCCTTTCGGATTCCCCAGACAAGAAAAATGGTGACTTTCAAAGTCAGGATCTAAAACCTTTGCATATCAGTCAGGAACATCAAAGAAAAGAAGTTAAGGTTAGTAATATTTTAACTTTTCACTAAACATAATAAAATGTTGATGCTGTGCAGGGAAATAAAAAATGTAAACAAAATGTACCACAGCACTAAATAAATTCAGTCTCCATTTGATTCAGTATAATGAGGACTATTGTTTGATGAAGAAATGCATATGTGATTTGTAGAACATTTTTTTGCCAATCTAGGAAGACTATCCTACCATGTTTGCATTGCGTTTGTTTCCATGATGATGAGATAACCAGCGTAGCTTCAAGCCTGATTACTAGTATCCCATGTGAACCTCATCCCAACATCTCCCTGCTGCCCTAGAGTAGGCTAGTAGGAAACATGTTAAAGACTTGTATCTTACATGTGCAGTCACAGAGTATGCAATCAGGGAGCACCGGTTTTCCTAAATATGCAGTCAGATCACAATTTTTTCTGATTCTGTTTGAAATAATGAAACTAAATCACTCGAATACTGCTTTTGCTGTACTAAAGCAAACTCGTTTATCATTTTGTGATCCACGACTGTCTCATTATTGATTACCATCTTTTAGAAACTTCACAATGCTCATTTTATTAAACAATGGATATGATTTTCAGGACATAAGAGACATACTTAGAGCACGGGAAGATGTACAAGTGTTACAGCCAGAGTGGCGAAGGGATTTAGAATTGCTTCGTAAGTTAAAACCAGACACTTCCACACCTCGACATTTAATAGGGGATTATTATTTTCTTTAATGTTCGAACTTTATAAGCTTTACATTTGTTTTGTTGTGCATTGCTAACTGAGCAATCTATTATAAGGAATGACACTGACTTCTTTCTCTCTAAACATTATTTTAACAGATAACCAGGTCACAAGAATTTCTAATGCTGCTAGTGGGTATCACAGAGTTCTGCAAGAAAACGAGATCCTTTATAATAGCCCTACTAAAGGTATCATATTTACTGTTTTCTTGGGGCTTAGGGAGCATAAGTGTATACCGCAGAATCAAATCCCATTTTGGAGGTCAATCTGATGCTCAGTGCAGTGGGGATTTATTGGGGAAGATGGGTCCCTCCTTGTCAATACATCCAAAATGGGCAAAGATGTACAGAAGATATTCAATTTTAATAAGGTTTTCAGTACCATCTGCAACACAAGGTACTGATTAAAGAGTCTTTTGATCTGGTCTTCTAACATAATTTGCATACAATTACTAACTTGTTATTGTCCATGAAATGGCAGAGGAAATTTACATGGATACATAGCCATTGATCCGATCTGTAATCCAAAATAGGCAAAGATGTAAAGAGGATATCCAATTGCCGTAAGGTTTTTGGGCCATCTGCTACACAAGGTACTACTTAAAGAGTCTTTTGATCTCGTCTTCTGATATAATTTGTATACAATTACTAACTTGTGTTTGTCCATGAAATGGCAGAGGATATTTGCATGGATACACAACCATTGATCCGATCTGTAATGGATGGTTACAATGTCTACATTTTTGCATATGGTCAAACAGGATATGGAAAGACCCACACCATGGTCAGTGTATTTCCCAAAAATATATATCTAATTTGCTTATCTTAACTAATAGATTAATTTTTAGATCTTTCTCAAAAATATATCTCTAAAGATGAGAAAGCAGCTTCTGGTTATTAACTAATAGATTAATTTTTAGATCTTTCTCAAGGTAATCTGGCCTGACATTTTGGACTTCAACTTCTTAAAATTCAGAGCGGTCCAACTGGTGCTTCTGAAAAGGATCAGTGACCTGTTCGAGTTATCTCAAATTATTGCTTTTATGGTTTTCCAGCTCCAAATGGACGTGCTTAGCGAAGTTGCAGGACAACATTTTTGTTTTTATGGCTTTCCAGCTGCAAATGCACACCACCTGATGAGCAGTCGATGAAGGTGGGAAAACGAAGGTTGTAATAACCTGCGATTTGCCCTTGTGGACATTTTATTGTTATCTCGGTAAACCAGTATAAATTGATGTGGTATAATAGTGCCAGCTTTTCTCATGAACCATCACGTAGGTTTATCCTTCCTTTTTCTAGAGGAAATCAAGGTTAAAAGAAAAATATAAATTGGAAAAGTGTAAATCGATGTTAAAGAAAGTCCACTTGAAATTCCTTGTAAACCAAGGAACAGTGCTTACAGTTTATTACTTGCAATGTGCACCAACAACACTTTTCTTAGTGTAATTTAATTATTATATTGGTTTTCAGGGTAAAGGCTACTTGTGAAGAACTGGATTAATATATAGAACAATGAGAAGCCATCCTAGTTGGGGCATGATATTTCTCATAATTCAAGGTCACATGTCATTTCCCATGGTAAATTCAAGGTCACATGTCATTTCCGAGTAAATTCATGGTCACATGTCATCCGTTGTGGTGACCAGCATGTTCAAGAGGGCAGTGTTACATGAAGACCAAATAGTGGCAGTGAAGGAACATGAGGTAAAAGAAATTCAGTGTCATTCCGAGTAAATTCATGGTCACATGTCATTTCCTATGTGGTGACCAGCATGTTCAAGGGGGCAGTGTTACATGAAGACCAAACAGTAGCAGTGAAGGAACAGAGGTAAAATAAATTTAGTGTCACCGAATAGTGGCAATAAAGGAATAGAGGTAAAAGAAATGCAGGGACAGACAATCTGGCTGTTAAAAGATCAACTAGCGGCACAAAGGATCCAATTATCACAAGATCAACTATAATCCATTTATTACAAGATCAACTATATCAACTAGTGGCGCAGGGGGAAGCCATTGACCAAAGAATCCAATTATTACAAGATCAACTAGTGGCGCAGAGGGAAGCCATTGACCAATGAATTCTGGGTTTGGCGAGTCAAATTTATGATCAGTGCTGGAATCCCATTAAGCAATGGATAATATGGAATCCAATTAAGCAATGGATAATATGGAGTTCAAAAGATGGAAGGTGGTTCCCCGGTTCCCCTTGAGCAATGGATAATATGGAGTGCAAAATATGACAGTATGGAAGGTGGTTACAGTTAAAGAAAAAACAAAGTTATTTTCAGCGAAACACAAAGACAGT
>APFE031449897.1:2533-15675 GCA_000404065.3 Pinus taeda | reverse complement strand
TACCTAACTTTATACCTAACTCTATACTAGACCAAGTTGAACTTAACTATTTCCTATGTGTCGGAATATCCTAACAGTGAAGCAACACTTTTAGGGACTTAGGAGCCCTTAGTTCATGGACATTTATGATTGGGGTTGCAGTGCCCAAAAATTTCTATAACATAACCTCACATATAACTTGTTATCAATTTGGAATTCCAACATCTCTATAAACTTTCTTAATCTAACAAATAGGATTTTCTAGCAAGCAATCACAAAAAATGTATATTTACATAAAATCCTTGAAGGCTTTCAAGCATTAGCTGCAAAAGTAATAAACAAAAAATATGTTACATTAGCTCTAGTCATCATCAAATAAGTAAATGACACTTGGAATGTTACTATAGTGATCCATTGAATTAGAATTTGGTTGTGTTGTTACTAGAAGGAGTGAAGGTGGCACTTAAAATTTTGGGGCACAAGAAGTTGCTTTTGGTATCAGAAAAAGATGATTAGATGCTCTATTTCCATAATCAGATGATCCTCCAACATCACCATTATTTTCAAACAAAACATATTCCCATTTGTCATGTTGCATATTAGTGCTAATGAAATTTTCTACAAGACTACTACTACTGGTTTGTTCCAAATTAGAAGATGAAATATGGGGCATGCCTAGTGTTTTTCTAGGCATGCCACCAATGGGAATGGAAATGGAGACTGCAAATTTCCTATGGAAATCTTAGTAGCACCTTCTATGCCTACTTCCATGACACCACTGGCACTAATAGTAGTTAAGTTTGCACGCTGAGCATTTTCCAAAGAAAATCAATTACGCAAAATGGAACTTAATTGGCTATGGTGTAATGCATTACAACCCAAAAATCAATGATCCAGAATTCAAGCTTCTATTTAGGAGAACTATGAAAGTGACCAATATCGTCATGTTGTACTCTTTGAGAGGTGAGAGAGTTCATATTGGGAAACATCTAATTTCATATTATTGCTCCAATTTTCCTTAGCTTGTAGTCTTGTTTCAATCACAACTCCACCTACAACAATTAACCCTTCACATGCCAAATGTTTCTACTTGATATGTCAGAGATGGAAAGATTGTGTGGTGAGGAATTTCCTTGTGATGCTTGTCCAAGTTGAGTATTTCGCAACATCTGGCATTAATTAAACCTTTGAGCAGAGACCTGTGAACCTAGAAACAAATGAAAAGCCAAATGTTGTTCCAATGAGGATTAGTGAGTGAAGCAATTATTGTGCCTTTCTTATGTTGTAGTTAACTTTAGAAGTCAAGTTAGGCATGAATAATTGAATTGTTTTTGCCAAAGGTTTTCCATAAACGGTGAACATGGAATAGATCCAAATCATGACCTAGTGTGCTAAAAGTGTGCTTTCTCCCAAATAAGTAGCCATGTATGTAATAAATGTGTAAAATTCCACCTTGGACATCAATGTTAGAAGTACTAGACTAGAAAGACAAATAACTTGTTGTTCCTCCATATAAGAAATGACTCTAGCAAACGTATTGTATTCTTTGTGATGAATGGATCTCAAAGTCAAAAGAGATCCAATAATTTGTGAAGTTTTTGTCGCAAATTCTGCTACAGACACTTTGGGAAACCATACCAATTAGCATCAATATCCATGCATAACCTCGAAGCTTCACTATTATGCTTATCATGTCATCCACATATTTCAGATATCAAACCACTATGCCACTTGTCAGCTTACCATGAGTTCTGAGGATATGCTAAAATTGTTTTCAAAAACCGCTTGTGGGGGTTGAGCCCAACAGTTGGCTACCATGTAATCCCTATAAATTCAAACTTGGTACACATGGTTTGTTGCTTACAGGCATTTATCAAATTGAACAATGAAAGGGTAGAAGACTACTATGTATTGCATAGAACATAATGCCCTTGCTTATGCATATGGGCTCAAGCTCCAATAAATGACTATTGATGGGCTCTAAGAGAATCACATAGCCCAAATCCTTCATAAATTATTATTCACCAGTTTATTAGATGGTTCTAGTCCAGTCTAACCCTTCAGTTTCAATACCAATTCCAACTTCTAAAACATTGCTTGTTTGTCTTGATCAATACATTTGTTGTGCAGTTCCTTGAAGCCAATCAAATATTACATAGCACATATCTACTTAAATCTCATGGATCTTCTAAGCATTATATATTTTTTTTAGTATTAAACTAACATAAATGCATAGAATTGTATATAGATAGCCATTCTGAGTGAACAATCTTTGAAAGGAATCCACATTATCGTTACTTTGACTCTAGGGTGTTGTATTTTAAAATTTTGGCAAGGTCTTGAAAGCTTCATTGTTGGCTGAATGATATTGTTTGTCTTTAATTTTGGATATTGGTTTATTTCTCATATTGTTGAAACATTCAAGAATAGTCATGTCAATATATCCACACAAGAGAATGTTATAAACCACACTCCAAACCTTATGCCATAGAAAGACAATGGAATTCATGCCATTAGGCTCTTTCTTACCTTTCCAGAATCCATTAGAGACACGAGAATAAAACTCAACCAAGACCTGCATATAAATGATGTTTGATCAGAGGGATTCCACCCAATACCATGCATCAGAAAATGGTGAAATCCCAAGGATGATACTCAACCAAGATTTTCATATAAATGATGTTTGATCAGATAGATTACATAAATTATCATGCATTAGACAATGGTAAAATCCCAAGGTTGTTGTAAGAGTTACACCCCATCTTCAAGGTTTGCATGTATAGAATGAGAAGATCACTAATTACTCAGGTTGAGCGATCCAAAGTCGTTTTTTGGTAAAGTCAAAGTGGCTAGGCAGATTGAAGCCTCTTTTGACTAAGCTTTAATGTTATTGCACTAAACCCATGATACCACAGGCTTGACTCATAAAGCTCTAGCAGAGAAGATATGTGGAAGGGTAGTCAACACTATCATCAGTAGCACACTTCACCTTGTACATCTCCCCATAATCATAGTTACCTAGTTTGTGTTCATGTTTGAACATCAAATTCAAAAAAAAATCACCCCATACAAAAATTCAATAAAATTCACCATTAAATTCAAATATATCTATATAAAAAACATACATATAATTTTTTCAATATAAAATATATTAAATTTAACATTTATAAAACATGATACAAAGGACTTGATAATTGAAAAGAAAATATTGACAAGCTTTATTTATTATAGATTCAAAGATATGTTTAGGCCAAAGAATTTACATATATAAATTCACTAAAGATAATCATTCAAGAAGATTATGTTGAAAGAACAGGAACCAAATGCAGAAAGGTGAGTCTCAATGTATAGCACAAGGTTTCAATAAGTGGCACAAATACAATGCGGTTCATAATCTTGGAAAACTGGAGGAGAAGGTTAATGGATAAAAAGTTGCTACCAACAATAAGCATATAGAAAAGGACTTGTCTCACATCATCCCCAATGTAGATTTTTCAAGAGACAAGAAGAAAAATCCCTCTTTGACCATAGATCTATAATAGCATGCCAAAGAAATGATAACCTGTCACATGGAATCAACCTCAAAGAAGAACCCCCTATTGAATGGTATCAAAGGAAAGCTACAACAATTCAATGATGAATACTACTTGTTGAAAGCCCTCCAAGGTTTAGAGCTTGCTCCAAAAGCTAGGGATGAGAGACAAAGGGAAGACCACAAGGCTGGAGAAGACATCCACCATCCCATTTCCTTGAAGTGAATGAATAACATGAAGAACCTTAGGTCCCCCTCTCTATGAGGGTTTAGTTCATATATTTTATTTCTATTGTTCTAATAGCATAGGATTTAGTCGCTAGTAGCCAAGCTATATACAACACTGGCATGTCTTGCTTTTATTATATTTAGTGGACAGCAACCCAACTATACTTAGTATTATTTTCTTTTGAGTATATTACGAGACAATGGACAAGGGCCCAACACTATTGTTCTAAAACTTGGTCCGACTTGGCTCGATGGGCCAGTTTGGTACCAAATAAGACCTACTCAGGCAAGTAGATGCATGATGACCCCATACAGAATCCAAGAAAAAAATTCTATAAAGAGATCTCACACCCCTCTATTTGTCTCACACCTTTCTTACAGAGCATTTGCGAGCATTTCAAGTTTTGGAGCAGAGCTGAAATATTGAAGAGAAATGTGATGCTTGAGCTTGGTGCTAGTTTGGAATTTGTTTGAGGTTGTTTGCAATGGATTTAGGCAGCTTAATCAAAAGGCTATAATGTATCTTGAAGCTTGGAGGAGTTGTGGACCAAATTCTTGTGCCCACTACCCATTATTTTCATTTCCAGACATGTTTTCCCTCTCTTTAAATTGCAAATGTATATGCTCGGAAATCTGTCCCTATTTTTAATATTTTTCTCTTCAAAATTCAAATATGTGCTTCTTTGAATTACAAATGAAAATCATCTAAAATATGTCCCTATTTTGAATTTGACGAGACAATGGAAAAGGGCCCAACACTAGTGCTCTAAAACTTGGTCTGACTTGGCTTGGTGGGCCGATTTGGTACCAAATAAGCCCAAAATAGCCAAGAAGATGCATCATGACCCCATACAGAATCCAAGAAAAATTCAGTATTAAATTTAAAAAAAAATCAAAAAAGCAAAGCATTAAACTGAGAAAATTGCTATAAAGAGATCTCCCACCCCTCTATTTGTCTCACACCTTTCTCACATAGCATTTGTGAGCATTTTGAGTTTTGGAGCAAAGCTGAAATCTTCAAGACAAATGTGAAGACAATTCACCCCTCTCAAGAAACTGCATTTCCATGGAATGTGACTTTGTAAGTCGCACACAACTGAAGAACCACCTGAATTGTAACTGTTGGAAGGTGTAGTTGAAAATATTTGCAAGATATAATCAATACTTTGTTGTTCATTTGTTGTCATGTATCCCAAAGGCTTTTCCAAAATCTTCATGAATGGACTATTGCCTTTAATGTTGTAATCCAAGGAATATTTTACTATTATCTACAACACCTACACCAGCTAAAGTTGTATCTTCAGAATCAGAGACAAGTGAAGTTCCTCCCATAGAACCAGTGTTCTAGGCATCTATAGTCATCTGAAGTTTGTATTCCAACATATGGTCAAGTATGAGCAATAACGCAGCTACCCACTTGGGAACTAAAACTTTTTCCCCTATCAGGTTATTTGGCATAAAAAACTTCAATTAGTCCAATGAATACCAAGTCCATTCTCGACTCCTATATCTTGAGTATTGTTGTCTTCACTCAAAACTAATGCCAAAATATGAGAAATAGTTAATAATGGACTAGTGCCTTTTTCAAATCCATCCACCTTACAAATATTTAGTTGTTTAATAAGAAGGGAAACAACTCACAGAAGGTATTTGCCTTTGTTTCAGTTGCAAAAAGTCACAATCAAATTAGTCATGGAAAAAACAATCACATCTGTACTTTGCAACAGATTCATACATGTAGTTAAGATATCCTAAATTGGAGGATTTTTTAGAGGCTTCTCTTCATAATAAACATCTCTTTCTTTTTCATTGGCATTGTCTTTGGGAACCTCAGAATTACCTAGTGACAAGGCAAGAGCTTGGGAAAGTTCATCACCTTCTTGCGTTGGCTCCTCGGGATGACTAAAGAGACACTCCATAGCCAGTTCAACACCATTTGTTTCAACATGCCTCAATGCTTCTTCTGCCCTGGACCTTGGAAATCCCATTTCAACCATCATAGAAATGAAAGCCTCATCAGGTGGATGGCGTCTAAATCGTTGACCTGTGCTTCTAGGAATACTATTTCCGCTTCCTTTAACATCACTTATGGCAGTGTATACATGGGTAATAATGGAAACAACAAAGGTAATCAAAGATGGACTACAAAGACAAAACATTGGATTGCTCCAAATAGGTAGAACAACATTGAACAGTGACAGAGCCTCCAACAAATGGTTTCACTAACTATGATGCAAAGGGCACAGTTATCAGCGAAGAAGAATTCACAAGGTACTTCAAAAGCCTGCAATAGATTTGTAATGCCTCTAACAACCAAGGTACATGCTCTAGATTGTGATTTTCTGTTTCCATTCCTTTCTGTGACATAAATGGTACTGTCCACAGGGAATGACCTATTGTTTCTTCAAAAGTAGTCAAAAGACTTTTAATTGTACCATGAGCATAGAAAGAATTCACCACTGTTGTATTGCACATTCGCTTATGGTTGTCATATATAACTATTGTCATGCCATCCACAAATTTCCTAGGGTAGTGACACTTTGAAGAAAGTGATGACTCAAACTCAGATGAGCTACAGTTCTCATCTACATCAAGACTTTGGATCCCTTGGAATAGTGGCAGAGCCTCCAACAAATGGTTGCACTAACTATGATGCAGAGGGCACAGTAACAGCAAAGAAGAATTCACAAGGGATTCCAAAATCCTACAATAGCTTTCTAATGCCTCTAACAACCAAGGTACATGCTCTAGCTTGTTGTTTTTTGTCTCCATTCCTTGCTGTGACATAAATGGTACTCTCCATAGAGAATGACCTGTTGTTGCTTCAAAAGTAGTCAAAAGACTTTTAGTTGTACCAAGAGAATAGAAATAATTCACCACTGTTGTATTGTACATTCGCTTATGGTTGTCATATATAACTATTGTCATGTCATCCACAACTTTCCTAGGGTAGTGACACTTTGAAGAAAGTGATGACTCAAACTCAGATGAGCTACCGTTCTCATCCACATCAAGACTATCATGAAATTGTTTTACAAGATTAACCACCACACTTAAAGCTTCAAGCGTGCTATGGTGCTATCCAAGCCTCCTAAATCCCTAAAGGAGGTTTCAGCAGGAATCTATCCATGACCTCTATTCTAAGAACAAGGGTGAGTGGTAGTCTCTTTATGCCATATGTGGAGAGCAATGGGATGAAGTGGTTTCATGATATCTCATGTTGATGGCCTCTGTTTCAATAATTTGTCATTGTCCATGCTAGTGACACCCTGTATCTAGTCTCTTCATTCCTTTGATGTTTGAGAGGTGGAGTTGACAACCAAGTAGGCCTTGAAGGTCCCTATAGGGCACATTGTCTATTAGTAACTACAACTTGCATTATTAGGGTAAGCATCTACAGTTTGCATTTAAAAAAAAAGGTCGCAAGAGACTTGCTAAAGTCTCTATAGAAGCAGTGCAATCTCCCTAGTATCTTGTATTAGATGGGGCACTTGAAACATGAAGTGCTCTTTAGTCTCCACCTCCTAGAAGGAGGAGTGTTTACAAATATTGTCCTCTTATGGAATCTAATGATACATATCTTGACACTTAAATGGTGGTAGCATGATCTTAGTTGGACAAACAATTGACTGTTAAGTTGCAAAAAATGCTTAGCATAAAATGCTATCTTAGATCTAAGACATTGTGAGGGAGAAAACTAGGTGATTAGAATGTACTGCCATTAGATGTCCTCCTTGATTGATTCATTATTCTACGCCTTGGGGGTGGGGGGAGAGAATTCAAGGGACCCTATAAAGTAGGGAGTCTCAAAGTCTCAATATTTCCTTCGACCAGAATGACCCAACACTAGTACAAAATGACTAATTAGTTACTAAAAAAACAACTAAAATTTGCATATAAACGACCATTTTTCAGTCGATGACCAATAGTAGTTAATTTATAGTATCTTATAACGCGACCAAATTTTAGTCATTTTTAGCTTAGTCATTAATTGGTTTCCTCAATTTTACCATCTAGTAGTATATTTAGTCATAAATTTTTCATTGGTTTAGTCATTAATTGTCGCAATTAATGACCAAAGAAATATGACCAAAAAGTTGATCATATTATAAGATACTGTAAATTGGGTACTAATAGTCATATATATGAAATTTTTTGTCGTCGTTTAAAACCAATTAATGACCAAAGAAATATGACTAAATTTTCTTCGTGTTATAAGATGTTGTAAATTAGCTACTAATAGTCGTATATATGCAAAATTTAGTCATCATTTAATAATAAAAAAATTATCATTTGCAGTAGTCATTTATCTTTTTTGGTATTTCATATTCGTTATATAAACGACTAATTTAGTAGTTTCTATTCATTTCATTTATTCATGTTCATCATTAATTAATATAAACTACTAATTTAGTAGTTTTATATTGATTTTATGTGTTTATTATTAAACACAGTAAGTTAATTAGTATGATTTTGCGACTAAATTTTAAGAAAATTTCATAAAATGTGCATGTTTATCTAATATGATAATGCAAAGTTACATATGTTACTTACAAGACTAAATAATATCAAGTGAAAATAAAAATAATTTCAACCATATAAATTTTATTATATAAAATATCAAGTATTACAATATGAGTTTCCAACTTAATATGGGTTGGACTACAATTTACACATGAAATATTGTTTTATCATCTCAAAACATTATCATTGTGTTGCCAAAGCATTGCAAGTGAATTCATCAACTCTCAAGGCTTGACCATTAGTCTCTATGAGGGTGTCTTATGCAAGATATTGGCTCTAAGAGTATCAATAAACAGATTCTCTTCTCTCTCTCATTTTTCATTTGTCGCTCCAGTGTTATTGTTCTCCTCTTTCTTCAATTTTTGCTTCTTACCATCAATATTGAGTTCCTCTCCTGAAAATGAAAGAAGATACAATGCAAAGTATAAGACATGAAAGATGATGAATAATCGAATATAAAATAGAGTAGACTATAAAAGATTTATATGACATATACCTCAACATTCGATAGTGGCCACTATGTGGCTAGATGACCTGTATAAACAAAGCAAATAAAATGTCACCATAGAAAATGGAATTCGAGGGGGATTTATCATGCATGCTAGGATTCTTTGTGTGTGCGCACATCATATTGCTCACTTCTAATTGTATCAAAAACAAAGAGTATGCACAATGAAATGTAGTGACATGTGGGTGTCTATTTGACTCAATGATATGCTTGATTTTTTAACCCATTCCAATCCTACCACAATGAAATTAAGAGAGACAAGGACACAAAAAGGACTATAAATAAATGAAATTAGAGATTTTAGAATGCAACTCAATTGTACCTGAATGTAATGATAAGTATTTGCAGCTTCTTGGTCAGCGATGAGCATCAAATAAAACTGTGAAAAACTCCTTGCATTATGATAATTTGGTTTCACCTGCACTAATCCTCTGTAGTAGTCCCTTGATTTGCCTATATATGTAATTTTAAAAATAATCCTACTCTTGCAATTCTTTCCTATATGGATCATCTTTGTCCCCCCCCTATTGATAGTTATTTTTCAAGGAAGAAAAATAGAACTCTCCAATTGCATAATTTCCTTTCAAAACAATGCTTGAGTATTTCCATGTGATTGTTGAAACAGTTTTTACTCAGGTCCATGAAATCCTTGATTTGTCTCCATCGCAAAAACTTATTTTCGTAATAAAATTATAAATCCCACATATGCATTCCTCGTCCCCAACATACCAATTCTTTAAAGTGGAATACTTTACCATTCCTCCCTCGGTGCAATAGAGATCCACTACTGTGGCATGGAGATGATTGGTGTCATAAAATGGTATAGTGCATCCTTCAATATATGTCACAAAACTCCTCTCATCTACAAAAATAAGAGTCCTCTCAAAATGCCTAGTCTCCATCTCATTCATCCTGAAATAAGTGGATATTTCCATTGGTGACAAAGTGTGCTTGGAGATTTAATATAAGGAGCTATCACTAAAAAAGTAAAAATACAATGCAGCATAATAGTTATCAGCAGGAGCAACAACCATGCCAAGCTACTTCCTAACTAGATAAAGATACTCTTGAATTACCTCTTATAACGAACAAAAGATAACCTCAACTACCTATAGAGTCTACATATGCATGGTAGCAATGAAAACACTGTCGAAAACAACATCTTCGACAACGTTGGTCAATCTCTTCTTCTAGTCAAGGGCATGCCCAACTTTTGAAAAGTAACAAGCAGGTCAAGGTCCACCTCATCCATGCTCCTCTTCTTCTTCTACTCTCTCTGTTAGGTTCAGAATAATACCCAAGGTCTTCGAAATTGATGGGTGGGTAAAAGTTATCAGACCACTGAGTTCTTCCATTTTTAATCATTGTCTGTAAGAATTGAATCTAAATTACAAAAGTCGTCCAAGTTCCTTATTTTTAGCTAAAATTAACCTAAGCTTTGGAGAGTTGTAAGTTTTAATGGATCTAAGTATATTATACTTAAAATATAGTAACATGGTTTAAAATTGTAGGCATTGAGATCATAATCTAAGGATGAAACAAAAAATATTTTATGATCATGATTACAGAAAATTTTAATTTCATGTAACAAAGTTTGAGGAAGGTCTAGCATTTGCATCCTACCAGAAAATTTTCTTACATCACTTGAGCCCTTTTAACTTGGGCATGGTAGAGTCCATTACACAAATAATCAACCACTAAACAAAAGGTGAAAAGAAAAAATAAAATTTCATGCATTAGAAAAGTTAGGGAGGAACGAACTGATCTGTACAATAAGGACATGCAAAATTCTTACTTGTCCATTGTATTTTGATGAATTATTGGCCGTAATCAAGATCTACATTATCATAATCATTAAACCCTTTGTACAATAAGGACATGCAAAATGCTTACTTGTGCATTGTCTTTTGATGAATTGTTGGCCGCAATCAAGATCTGCACTATCATAATCATTAAACTCTCAACTCTAGATAAAATTTATGATTTGAACATATAAAACCTAAAAATTATTTACCCATAAGAACAAAAATCCTCTTTAGTAAAAAGGAAGAACATAGTCCAAATTCATACCCAGGTACAAATTACCAAAATATCATAATCATTAAACCCTCAACTCTAAATAAAATTTATGTTTTGATCATATAAACCCTCAAAATTATTTACCCATAAGAACAAAAATCCTCTTTAGTAAATTACCAAAATATCCACACCTAATGACCTTGCCCTTATCATAATCATTAAACCCTCAACTCTAGATAAAATTACCCACACAAAAAAAAAAAATCCTCTTTAGTAAAAAGGAAGAACATCGTCCAAATTCATACCCATGTACAAATTACCAATAAAATTTATGCTTTGAACATATAAACCCTCGAAATTATTTACCCATACAAACAAAATTCCTCTTTAGTAAAAAGGAAGAACGGAGTCCAAATTCATACTCATGTACAAATTACCAAAATATCCACGCCAGTGACCTTGCCCTTGCTCCATCTAATCGTTGATGCTCTCCTAACGTTTTTCCCATGCAAACTCCATCTTGCCCTTGCTCCATCTAATCGTTGATGCTCTCCTAACGTTTTTCCCATGCAAACTCCATCTGCGATTCGAATCCTATGAAATCCATAGATCACGCTGATGGTCTTCCTTTTTATGGAATTTCCATGCAGATATAGACAAGGCAGAGAAAACACAGTGCTACAATGTGATGTTGTAATCTATGAATATTTTATTTCAGTGCTACAATGTGATGTTGTAATCTATGAATATTTTATTTGAACCGAACGCTAAACTAGAAATGAAAAAAAAAATTATTTATAATAGAAAAAATAAAAGAAATATTATAATATAAATAAAATATATAAATTGCAATTGGGTTAAATGATTTATTTTTAATAAGAATTTGTTATTTTTTCTTAAGACGGTAAAATTAAAAAGAAGAAGAAAAGAAGTTAAAAACGATAGTGGGAATGAGAGTAAACATTTAATATGACCTCAAATTAATAATAGAAAGTTAAATTAATAATTTAATAAAATTTAATTTGTTATATTTTGATTTTGTTATTAACTTGTGAATAGGCTTTGTTACAATACCATGGGCCAATACCATGGCTTATCAATACTACTAGTCCAAAAACATAACTTATTTCACAACCAAAATATTTTAACCCTGGATATTCACCCCACCTTACGGTAGATATTATTAACTTGTAAAAAATAGCCTTTGTTACAACACCATGGATCAATACCACCTACCCAAAAAAAAAAAATTATTTCACAATCAAATATTTTATAACAATATGAAAATATTGTTAACCATGGATATTCACCCTCACTTTACCATATATATTAATTTGTAAATCCGCTTTGTTACAATACCATGGGCCAATATCATCGCGTATCAATGCCACATGTCAAAAAGCCATAACTTATTTCATAGTAAAAATATTTTAATTTAATTTAATTTGACAACATTTTTTTAATTGAATCTAAAAGGGAAAATGTTACAATTTGAGATATATCTAAACCCTCTATACTCACGACTACTAAAAATATTCCCATAGAAATTAAATTAAGGTTTTAATAAAATTAAGCTAAGATGGATCTATGTCAGTTCTATATATATAAAGAATCGACATAGATCCATGTTAGCTAAGGATACAAGGGATGAGAGCAAGAAAATAGACTAATTATAATAGATTAAATATAGTGCATGATTTTTTTAAAGTTTTTCATTATTTTATTTTCTTTTACATGATTAATCCAAAATATAGGTTTAATATTTTACAACCAATACCATGGCTTATCAATACTACAAGTCCAAAAACCATAACTTATTTCACAAGTAAAATATTTTACAACAATATGACAAGATTCTTAACCGTGCATATTCACCCCACATTACGGTAGATATTATTAACTTCTAAAGAATAGCCTTTGTTACAATACCATGGATTATCAATACCACATGCCCAAAAAACATAAATTATTTCACAATCAAAATATTTTATAAAAATACCACATGCCCAAAAAATATAAATTATTTCAAAATCAAATATTTTATAACAATATGACAATATTGTTAACCATGGATATTCACCCTCACTTTACCATGGATATTAACTTGTAAATCCGCTTTGTTACAATACCATGGGCCAATACCATGGCTTATCAATACTACATGCCAAAAAACCATAACTTACTTCATGGTAAAAATATTTTATTTTAATTTAATTTCACAACATTTTTTTAATTGAATCTAAAAGGGAAAATGTTACAATTTATATCTAAACCCTCTATCCTCACAACTACTAAAAATATTCCCATAGAAATTAAAATAAGGTTTTAATAAAATTAAGCTAAGATGGATAT
>APFE031449891.1:0-10376 GCA_000404065.3 Pinus taeda | reverse complement strand
GCCTAAGACTATATTTAATATTAATTATTGAATTAATATTGCATATACATCTCATAAAATTCAACCAACTTACAATTCAGGGCAATCTCGAATTTTGGCTTTGGGTCATTAACATGGTGATGCCTTCTCTCAACCACTAAACCACCATAGGAAGCCCAACTACCTCCATCAATACCCTATGGGTCTGAAATCTCTAACCCTATGACCACGAACCATCCACACCTGTGATAAGACTAAAAATAAATTGGCATATTCATAGGGAAATCTAGTGACCGAGAGGATTTCTCCATATTGAAGAAAACACCACACAACCTCACATTGAATGCTCCTCAAATTCCATAGATCTCACACAGAATTCATGCCTTTGCATTTACCAAATACTATCTTGAGAAAATTGAATTTCTTCAATGCAGAATCTTCCTCCAACAATGGTTTCTTATTTTCAAACCAATCGCTCTTCCAAGTGAGAAGTTTCAATGGTAGGGTCAGATTCCAAGTCTCTGCCCTGTGTTGGCTATAACCCACACAATATTATTCTCAAAATTGTAACACAGAGTTAAGTCTATAGTCATTCATCACTAACATTTCAGTTATCATTGTAATTGATGGAGAAACACACACATATACTGAAAATCAAATGAAAAGCAATCTCTTCCTACAATTAATTAATAACAAATTATTTTACAGAGACTCACCTAATTCTTGGCATTTTCTCATACTGTCCCTTATTCAGCCATCAACACTTACGTTTGGATTATTTCCATACTAAGGCAATAACAAAATAATGAAATACATTAATTAATATTTTGTGGATATATCCTTAATTGAAATTTCTTTCATCTCCTTTGGATAGATATAAATTGAATTGGCCACTTCATTTTGCCCCCTCTGGACCTCTCTCTCGTTGATCTCATATCCTTCTTTTTCTACTGCCAATCTAAGCTTATCTAGCTCTCACAACCAACTCTTACAAACCTATAATTAGTTCCTAGGCTAATGCAACAATTTCTATTTTAATAAAACTACCCTTATCTCTAACTTATAACTCATTCAACTACAAACAACAACTACTCTTTCGAGTCATCCCATTTCTTTCAGGATATCATTAACTGACACCTAACAACTAAATAGATTCCCTATCTAGGCTTACTAAGAAATAAACATTGTTTTACATGAAATTTTACACTGGACCCTTCTTGGGCTGACGTTTAGACCTTTAGGTCTGACTAGATACTTCAAGCTTAATCTTTGAGAGCCAATGCTCTTGCATCACTCCCTATTAATAAGGGGCCAACAACAACTTCTCAGGTGGAGATGATTAGACAACTAGCTTCTTCAAGAACTCCTCATGATTTTATGAACTGTTTTTCATTATCTAGGAGTCTTCATGTTTGGGGCTTCTACATAGGGCACTGAGCATCCATCAGTTTCATCTATGAGTCAGCCATGTCATCATCGCAAATAAATCCATTGGTCTATATGTAGCCTTCCTTCATGTCATGCTACTTTATTCATGCCATTTTTACTTAACGATATTTCATCCTACTACATGTGCATCAGTGGTGGAAGACATCCATAAATCTTCCCTTGGTGGCCTTGCATAAACCAATCCAAATATTGGTTCAAAAATAAAGGAATGAACATTAAAATCAACATTACCCTTGTGGTGGTCTTTCATCATAACATCTATAAGTTTGCATCAACATCTTGCATACATATCGACACATCTCCCAAAGATATATCTTTTCAAGCGTCACTTTCTTTTTCAGACTCCATTAGAGTCCTCATATATTTCGTGGAGATATCCTAGTCAAATATTCTTGGTCTTCCAGAAGTTGATTTCCTTTACCATGGTTGCATATCTCACGATCTCTTCCTTCCCTTCTTCACACATTTCATTCCCAGGAGCTTCCAATAAGAGTTCCTCAATTGTAGTCAACCACCTCATACCTCATATGAGGACATATTATGTGATTTCATCTAGTGTGAAGCATGCCTTATGACATCCTTTCATAGGAGGAGATTCCTTTCCTTTGATCATGCTTCTCAATACAGAGCAGTGATCTATGTTACCTGCAACCATACAACATGATGTTATCATATTGAATACAAGCATACATACCTCATTTACCTTTAGGTCATCTAGGATTCTTTTAGCAACTTCCATGATTGAAAAGAGCTTCAACCCTGTTGATCTGCTTCATCTCTTATGCCATCATAATATCATCCCATGAATTCCACAAGTTGGAGTTCCTAATCAGGTTTGAGTTCACTCTTAGGTTAACTGTTGAGGAGTGTTCCAATATCAAAACTAATGCCTTTTGTTATTTTGTTGACTTTAAAAAAGCTTTTGAAATAGTTCCTTGGGATAAGCTATGGTGAAGAATTGAAGAGATAATGGTTCCTCTCTAGTTCAGGGCTATTGTGATTTAGTTTTACGAGAACGTTGTTGTCAATATTAATATTATTGAGAGTTGATATAAATAAATTAAATGCAATATCAGAGTTAAGAACGGATGTTCCCTATCCCCTACAATTTTTGGTATTTACATTAACAAGCTAGAAATGTGTTTGGAAGCTACAGGATGTGATGGCCCTGAGCTCACTGGCATGGTCATTACTCTTATCCTTTATGCATATGATATCATTCTTCTATCCAGAAGCCATGATGATCTCGACAAGTAGCTTAAGATCCTTCATCATTGCTAGTCTAAGATGGATATGACTGTTAATATCGACAAACACTAAACTCATGATAATTAAATCTAAAAAGATCAACCATGATAATTTCCCCTATGCTAAAAAATACTTGGAGTAGGTTTCTTCATACAAATATCTAGGTATTAACATTCATCATCAACTCAACTAGAATTATAACATTGAGAAAAGGATTACGGAGGTCGGAAAGCTTATTATGAGCTTGAAAACAATTATAAGTTGATTGATCTTTGGATTTGGAGTAACATTATGTTCCTCTATGATACTCTCGTCACCCTTGTTAATTTATATCCCTATGACGTTTGGGGTTGCAGTTCATCTAGAGAATCATGGAGGAAGATCGAGTTGATTCAAAAGAAAGTTATGACCCACAACTTCAAGATTCAAGTAAATACTCCCTATCGTATCCCCTTGATAGAAGTTAGTCTCCCACCCATTGAAATCATGGATATGTTTAGGTATTTGTTATATAAGAAGAAGATTCACAACATGGAATCGAAGTGGTTCCCGAAAGTTTCTTCTAACTCTAGCCAAAACCCTCACCTCCAACTCAAGCGAGGATGGCATAAGGGTGCCTAGTCTTGGCTCGACTATTAGGGGATAAAGGAGGAGATAATCTTAGAGGATAATAACAATAATATTAAAAATACTATTACCTCCAAATTTAAATCTAATCTATTGGATGATAAGGAGATATAGTGAAAAAGGAAGCTAAGGTATTATAAGGAGGCGATCTACACCACTTTTGCGAACCATAATTATCTTTTGACCTTGACTAGTGCTAGAAAGAAAATGAATATTGGATAGATAAGGAATAACTCTCATGAGCTTTGAAGTGAAGCGAAACATTATTACCCAAGTCGTACTCACACTACCAAAATATTTTCCACACTTCAAACCTTCTTGACCTGTTAATTCAACAAAACTATAGTGATATAGGAACATTTCTTTCCCTTCTTTTTGATTATAAAAATAAAATATTAAAGAGTCACAATTGATCTCTTACTTTCTTAAAGTTTGATAGGCTACATTGGTCTTAGTTGATGTTAATTAACATCATCATCATCATGATTTTTTAAATTGAAGGAATATTTTATTTATATTTTAGAAAAGAAAGGTGTCAACTACAGTTTGAGCACAAATGAAATCACGTGGCATCACACATCACCTTCGTTATGGGATTTAAAAAGCACTTCTCACAGAACCATTAATTTGATTAAATTTTCAATTAAAAATAAATTTTAATTTTGTAACCGTATATGAGTTGTATTTAATTAAAGTTTCAATTGAAAATAAAGTTTTAATTTTATAATAATTTTATAATCTTTCGTTTTTAAGGTTAAAATATGCGCACATACAACTAAAAAATACTTAATGCAGCCTTACATTGTAACTTTATTATTTTATTGGGATTTAAAAGACTTCATGTAGCCTTACATTGTAATTCTATTGCATCATTATTATATCTTCCGAGGTAGGTATATAGCGATCGCTATGCCGCTAACTATATATTAATTGTGTTGACTTATTTTTAATATCGTTTTTTTAGCCAAAGTTTTACTGCAACTAAGCAATGTAGGTTGGGATGATAATGTTTAACCAAATTTTTCCTTCTATTTGATTAGGCAACCAAACGAACATCTTATTGCAACTTTTCTTTCCATTAATTTTACAACATATCCTAAGTTTTATTTTGAGCACCTTATTAACTTTACAACATATCCTAAGGTTTTTTTTGGCAGCGTATTAGCTTCCTTTACAACATTCTTCCAACTTCTAAATACCATATACTAAGTTTCTATTTTTAGGCTAGTTGAACAATGTCCTAGAACACATTGTTAGCATGTGAGACATTTGTCAGCCTTCCCACACATTCGTTGTAAGTGTTTCCTACTAAAATCACACTTACTTGTTAGGGTTATTTTTTTCAAACTTCATACTTGACTGTGCTCCCTATATTCACTTTTGGTCTCGGATCAATGAGCTTTTGTAGTCAATCTTCATGTGTGCACTCCCTTCTAGTACTTGATCGTTATGTGCACTCTCCTTTTTCATGATAATCGGCGGAGGATTCTTCGATAGCAACAGGGGTAAGGAGTAAAGGTGGAGGATTCTTTGACAACAAGGTAGCACCTGCATCATAGTGCATCATATATTACTAGCTGGATTATTGATTATTACATTGTTGTTATACTCTTTATGATCCCTTCCAATAATGAAATCTGGAGAATGGTTTTGACATGTCTGGACTCAATTATTTTTGTCAATTTTCAACAAAACCTTCACAAAATCTTGTAATTAAAAATTAAACCCCATAAACAACTCAAATATTAGAACAATGAATTGATAAACCAAATTAGGCACTTTCCATTCTATAAAAGAAATGTGGAAAAATAACTATGTACTTGGGGCAATTGCAAGTAAGAATAGGTACCCAAGTGTCAATACCAATGGACTTTGTAAGTCCTTGCCTTATTTCATCTAGGTTTTGTAAGTATGCCAATGGATTCATTACTTATCACTGTTGATGAAGTAAAGAAAAGCACATATGCATCTTGACACTATCAAGGGTAGGGGAAAATATCAATGAAGTATTTGGTTGTATAGAAAAAATGTGTCTATCCACGAATGTTCTACAAATTGATAAAGGTTTTTCCCACATAGGTTTGACACCTACAAGTTCTGGTCTATAGACAAAACTTGGGTGACCCTTGCATTTTAGCCTTTGAAAGTGGAGGAAATTCCAACATGAAGATATTGGAAACTATAATTTTCCATTGCATTCACCCTTTGTTTGTTTGACCACTTTTCATTTTCAGCTTGTTTGGCTTATATTGAGGTGTATTTCTTTATGCAGATCTACCACCGCAAGTGAGCATAGCTTTAACATATCAATTTGAGAGCTAGAAGAGATGGCTTATAGATTCAACACTCCCCCACAAATTGCGTAAGAAATCCAACAAATAAAATTGATAAATTGGTCCTTACTATTCCCAGCAAATAAAATTGATAAATTGTTCCTTATTATTTGTGATTGACTGGTCATATTTTCCATGCATACTTCCTTTTCAGCATCTCAAACAAACCCCTAAAAATTCTAAATCACGTGGGGAAGGACTATACATTATTCGATCAATAATGCATATGCATATCATCTGTGCATGAGATCTTTTCAACACACCAAGGAATTCAAGAAAGCAACCAATGCACTAAACTCTTATTTTCAAGTATGGGGTAGTAGTGTTCATATTTTATCTTTCCTATGTTCAAATATTTAGTTGAAGTGGATTGAAACTTTCTGGGTATCTTCTTTAGTTTTAGCTACCAATAAATATATAAAGATGGATCAAAAGTAAGCATGTGGATACATCTAGGAAGAGGAGCATATTTCTTATTGGTGGATAACACATTGTGTTTTTATATATTGAAAATAAATTTGATATGCTACTAATTAGCAAATTTGAGGCATATCTATGTATAATTTAGTTGCTTTGTCACATTATTAATTAGCAAATATGATGCATGTATATGTCCTTTCATATGGACATGCACAACAAATTGATGCACCATGACAACATATATTGTACTTTTGTATGCAAGATTGACACTCTCAAAGTAATTTTCATTGATCATGCATCATTATCATCAACACCAATAATTTTCATTGTTCATGCATTATTATAATCAACACAATACATATTAAATTAGACATCCTTGGAAATTTTGTGCATGGATTGAATATTATGGAAAAATAACTTTAGCAAGACACAAATTAAGATATAGGCTACCCATAATTTTAGTGTGCTCCTTAAACTACTTCATTCACAAACTACTTCCATTCACAATTAAGAATATGAGACATTTTTGAAGCGAGTCCTAGTTGCATTATTTACTAAAATATAATTAATCAAAAGTAGAAAAGTAGAAATATTATTTATAGAAAATGTCATTTTGGGAAATTTAAAATAAAAAATAGTATTTATAAAAGCTATAACATGCTTGCACACCATCGAATTTATAATCCAAGATGTTGGAGAAAAATTCTTCCACATCATCAATACAATCCAGTATGTCATTTGAGAAAAAAAATATATATAATATATAAAAAATACAACATGCTTCTGCACCATCAAATTTGCAATCCAACATGTGGGAGAAAAATACCATTTCTACGAAAACTACAAGTCCAATTGGTTGCACAGAAACATATATAGTAAGTCTACCTGATCCAATTGTTTGCACAGAAGCAAATTTGGCAACTTCATTAAAACGTTGAGATGTTATCATACCCAATCGTTCAATTCCAGTCTTGTAGGCAGGTATAATGTCTGCCATTGAGCCTTGTTATTATAATGGGATCAAAGTTTTTTTAGTTTAATTGAAGTTTTTTAGTTTAATTATGTGGTTGTATGTTTGACATTCATATTTTATGTTTTATATGGTTTAATATCATAGCTTTACATTGTAATTTTATTCCATTGGGATCCTTTTTATCAGTTTAATTATGGGGTCAAGATCATAGTGAGATGATCTATATTGCTAAACGAGGAAGCTCATAGGGCATAATTGACTTTTCAAAGCGATGATAAATCTTCCACAGAAAGATGCTGAACTGTGCAAGATCCGTTTCATATCCATGTTTTGAGTTTCTTTTCCATTGTTTTAGGTGGATGCTGCAGCTGTCAAACACAGTGCGGTGCTTGCTATTCTATTGTTCTTGGTCGCTGCGCTTGGCAAGTAACGAGACAGCGAACTGTTCTCGTGCAGGATTCCCCAAATCTTCTATGGGTAAGTTGAGTGAAATCTAAACTCCATTCTGAAATCCATTCGATTCCATTCTGAAATTTGTTGTCATTTTCAAATCATGTAATATTCTATTTTTCTTGCACATTTATCTTTTCTAGTTTGTCTCAGAATTCATTCTTGTCTATGTGAATGAAGGTCGTTACGGAAATGAGCCAGACGGGTTTGTCAAACTGATTTGATCATGGACAAACAAGAAGAAAACATATGGACATTGAGAAACTTTATATAATTCTGGTGAAGCAAGAAAAAATATGGAAATTGAGAAACTGCAACAGATTTAAGGTTTACAACTCCTACTCCGGAATACCAACAAAAATTTGAAAATTTTAATAATTCATAAAAGCACACTGTTCAGTCCAAAAATATAATATGAGTTTCAAACACTTTGAAAGCTTATTCTGGAATGCCATAAAATTTTTGAAATACTATCTGAAATCTATTACCAATGTCCATTCATTGATAACAGGAATGTCAAATTCCCTACCAAGCATCTATTAAGTTCGCTGTATTCACTGGTACTTCAAACCTCAAAAGTACAAGCACGGTGAATCTTATGTCCATTGTGCAGATAAGAATTTTCTGATCTCTCAATGGCAGTCCACATCCCAGTCCTTTCCGTTTGTTGTCCTGCTGCACTTCTTATAGGCGGGGGCTCATACATATAACAAACCGGAACATCACTGTCAACATAACCGCGAACAAAAATCTTCTCACGCCACGCTACAGAACGCGAAATCCGTCGAAGGGTTTTAGGAATAGAACCCAGGGCCCTCCAAACGTTTTCATCGGAATCGTATTCCATCACTCCCCGCTGCTTCTCAAACGAATACAACCGCCCGGAAGAGGAAACAACCAGACACCCCCGTGGGTCTCCCCCGGTATCCGACATCCGACATATTCTCCAGCGTTGTCCATGCCCCTCTTTCTGGATCATAAACTTCTGCACTCCACCCGATTAGATCACCCTCCTCATCACTGTCACCGCTAAGATCACCCTCGTCATCACCCTCCTCATCACTGTCACCCCTAAGATCACCCCCCTCATCAATGTCACCGCCAATAACGAAAAATTTGCCGTCAAGGAAAGCGCCATAGCTCATATCCCGTCCACGGCTCATGTCGGGAAGAAGCTTCCATTGGTCTTCAAACACATTGTAAACAGCTGCAGATCGCAACAGATTTTCATTTCCATCCTCTCCGCCGGCAACGTAAATGAGTCCTTGCGGCGAAACCGAGTAAGCGCCGAATGCTGGACTCACCGGCATGTCGGCACCGCGGCTCCACTTACTCGACGCCAAATCGAAGATGAAAACGGTTTTGAGCCTCTCCTCTTGGGGTATGGGATTACATCCGCCTAACAAAACCAGCCTTTGGTTGACGCAAAGACAGTCACAAAAAAGAGGAATTCCGGCATGACAGCCCGGGAAGTGGGGAAGGGGAGGAAGTGCTTTCCGTGTGCCTCGCAGAGGGTCGAACAGAGAAATCACCATTTGTAGATTAGGATGAGTGTCATCCAGAAATTCCGAGAGTTCCACCAAACATATCAACTGCTCAGAAGTCCCACGCTTTTTCCTGTCTTCATAGAACTCAGGGTGCTTGATAGCGGTTTCCCAGGTTTTGCAAACTGCTCTGAGGTTTCCATGGGAATGGTAAGGAACTCTTAACAGACACTCTCGCCGTAATTGCCATGGAAGAACAGCAAAAGGCTCCATTTAAGAGATGTACTACCCGCTAGTGAATATGAACCTGGAAGACTTTCAAATCAGATAAGCGGGAACCTAAGCTAACCCAACAGAAGTAGACTTTTCCTGCTTGGATAGGTTAAGCCGTAGATACCAAAGCCATATAGAACATAACATACAATAAAAAACAACAAAGATGAAATGAAAGGGAGAAAGATCAGAATAAATAAGAATTCAAGTAACAACAGCGAAACCCTACTAGTGTAACCCTACCCACTCCCACTTAACTGAAAAGGGTATTTTTTTTTTAATTTTTTTTGGTACTGTTTTTTTTTTCTTTTTCGAAGGGTTACGAAGATAAATAGATTTAATATTTTGAATATACTCTCAAAATGATTTTTTTTGTTAGGGTAAATTGTTCATTTTTTCATTTTTTAAGGGTTTTTTTTTTCCTTTTGGAAGGGTTACTGAAGATATAAATATATTTAATAGTTTGAATATATTGTAGAATTGAGGCTTCTGTGATTCATCATAGTTATAAGAAGAGCTTCGGCGTTAATTGTAGAGGAAGGTTTACAAGTCAAACTTGTATTTACAATATACTATTGTGGTATTTTAAGTAATTTTATAATATCCAAGGTCCGCTAGGGTGGAAGGGGGTCAATTTTTTAGATTAAAGAAAATATAATATACAAATCACATTAAAATATATAACATATATATAGTACTTATCAAATATATCCAGGGTCAGTTGTCCAATGCTAGGGTGCAAGGGGGTCACACCACGGGTCCGTTGTTCAATGCTAGGGTGGAATCACATTAAAATATACAACATATATATAGTACTTATCAAATAGTTCGTTGTTCAATGCTAGGGTGGAAGGGGGTCAATTTTTTAGATTAAAGAAAATATAATATACAAATCACATTAAAATATATAACATATATATAGTACTTATCAAATAGTTCGTTGTTCGATGCTAGGGTGGAAGGGGGTGAACAACGCTAGGGTGGAATCACATTAAAATATATAACATATATATAGTACTATTCAAATATATCTAGGGTCCGTTGTTCAATGCTAGGGTGGAAGGGGGTGAACAACGCTAGGGTGGAATCACATTAAAATATATAACATATATATAGTACTTATCAAATAGTTCGTTGTTC